>JBAMBL010002485.1:0-22126 GCA_037043405.1 Drosophila subquinaria | reverse complement strand
ACTGAATCGGCAACAGAAAAAGCTTCCCCTCGACATGGCGTTCACAGGTTATCTCTCCAGTGGACTCAAAAGCTAAGAAATTTTAACTATACATTCAGTTGTATGGCATAATTTCTCTAAAGGTTACTTGCTTAGTGGCGATATGAACCAATCTAAGCATCTTTAACTATACCAGTATTGGGTACGCTTATCGAATCATTATGCGATATTGCATTGTGTGATAATGATGATAATACATTGTCGTATTTCAAAAGAAAACTGAAATTATACCGCTTAACTAAAAACTCGAAATAGCATGCAACCGTTTGGTCAATAGTTGTGGCTTGCAATAAAAAATCGAATCAAACAAATAATATTTCATCAAATAGAGTTTCTCAACTAATTCTTAAAGTGCATCAAATAAGCCATGCGTGCATGTGACATTTGAATGACAACCCATAAGATGCCTTTTAACTTAAAATGTAAAATAACCTGCAACTGGGTTGACAAACACCTCGAATTGAGGTTTGAGACAAAATTCTAAACAAATAAACAATTGCTCTTTAAATATAACTTCTCAATCCTTTTTCGCAGTGCAGAAAAAAAGCCACGCACGCATAACCTCCCCGTTTAACGTTCAAGCTGCGACTGATTTGTATCTGTTTGTTGAGCCCATATATAGGGAGTACATAATACACATATACATATGTATATGTATGTACAGCCATGCCACAAACAATTAAATATTTTGTTTATATTTTTTTCAGAACTTTCCTCTTTTGATTTAAGAATTCGCAGCTTATAGTAATCCAAAAATTGAAAATATATTCAATATCGTTGACAGTGTATTATTTATATATATGATAAAAATGGCTTTGGAAATGTGTCAATTATATAGCCAGCCTATCTTAACAAATTTTTTAACTTTAAAATTACTTAACTAAAACTAAACTAAATTTTAAAAATTTTTTTTATCATTAATTAATTAAATTAATAGTCAACGAAGTTCCATTAAACTGTGGTCGCCTACTATTCTAAATGTAAGTATTTTTTTTATTTATAATTATTTAAGGAAATAAAATTAGCATTGATTGTATGACCACGGCTATATACATATGTATGTATATTTATGTGTTCAAGTATATGTATATGTAAAGTAAATATTTATAAAAAAATTTTGTTTTTTATGTGCTGTGCGGCTTATAGAGAGCACGAAGAAACTATCCACATCATAAGCATAACTAGAGTGGTATAGAAATGCAGTCAGATGAATATTGTTACAAAGTGACTGACGAGTAGCGATAGGCAGTTGGCAATCCTCTCGGAACAATTGAAACCGGTATTGAAAGCACATTTAGCAACAGACAAAAAACATGATTCTTACTCTTTTGTCAAGGATCTCAGTAACTCAGTGCATTGCTCGCATTCGGATGTTGTTGCTACTGTTAAATGATGCTGCTGTTGTTGTTGTTGTTGTTGAAGTTGGGGTTGTTGTTGCTGCCGCTAGTGCTGCTGATCGGATGCTCTCAGGGGTGTGGTTGGTTCTTGGTTTTAGCTGTTGTGTTCGAGTGCAAATGAGTTTTGTTGTTGCTTGCTAAGCGTGGGTGCAACTACATGCGCAAAATTCACAGCACTTACTTTAAAAAGTCATTCATATTGATGTAATTTTTATAACTAAAGAAAGAGAAATACGTAAAATGCATATATAAATATATAAATTTATATATATGTATGTATAAAATAAAGGTAGGAAACAAAAGAAAACATAACGTTAGGCATTGCAAGTGGTGCGCATGCAGCTGGATGAGGCTAACTGACTGGGTGTTTTGTAGTGCGGCAGGTTACGATTAAAAATACAAAGCAGAATCAACACAAGACTACATAAAAATAGAAAACAATAGCAAGAGAGAGAAAGACACATAGAGATGAACAACGAAAGGAAGTGAATTGCAGCAAGAGATACATATGTGATCAAGCGTATAGCAATCAAGATACCTTTTGGCCGACGTTGTGCGCGAATAGGGATTTTGCAAGATTTTCGGGTGCGTTTCCATAACGCGCAGCAGCAAATTATCCAGATAGTCCTCCAATTCCTTAACGCGCTGTCGCATTAACAATGCCTCGTTCTCCATGCCATTGGCGATGAGCATCAGCTCCTGCAGTGGACAGAGTGCAAGTACAGTTAGTCTTTAGTAAACGAGAGTAAATTTATTTACATACCTCACGGGACTTGCCCTCATATTTTTTGGCCAACTGTGCAGAGATTTCAGAGCGACGATCCGCGTGTGAGCCAGATTTCTCGTGGCCAATAATGATGCGCTCCGTGGACTTGGGACTTGGCGAGTTACTGTCAGTAGCATTCTGTTTTTCTGCGCACGAAAAAGAACGGGAACAACAATTAGATATTGGTAATAAGAAAAATAATGCAAGCATACGGTGAAAGTAAGGCATTTCAAAGTTTACATTTCAGAATGATTGAAATTCTTTTAGTTTTCATGAAACTGAACTCAAACGTTGGAAATTTCTGTAGCAATGAAATAGTTCCGATTCCAGAAAAACGGCAAATGGCCAGGATCAATTATTTGACACATTTAAAGATTAGTTTCATAATAAATTAAGTAACACTGATTGCTCAAAGCCTTATCGTTACTATACTCTTTTAGAGTGCATCATAAAATTGCCACGAAATGCGTAACGCATTGAAGTAGGCGTGGCAGACCCCGAAAAGCATATAAATATGTATGTTCTTGATTTGGTTTTGTAAGCTAAGTCGTTATTATCAGGTCCGTTGGTTTCTATGCAAGCTGGTCTCTCTTGAAAATCGGCTTATGACGCATGCAAATGTTTTCTGCTATTGCCCTTTTTTCATGTACCATTTTATTGCAAGGAAACTACAGTGTCTTACAGCTTATTGTGTGGAGAGGTACAAGAAAGATCCAAAATCGGATAGCCGCTATTTTATTAGCACAAACTTTTTAGCGCCTTGTACCCTTTGCATACAGGGTTGAACAGTTGCTCCAACTGCGACATTTCGCAATATAAGTTTATGACAAAAATTACTGGCGGATGCAAACACTCAACAAAATACAATAAAATAAAAGTGAACAAAAGGATTTGTGGGCAAAGAGAAAAGGAAATTGTATGGCAAATGAAAAGGGACAAAATGAATCACGTCAAAAGGATGACGCGAAGATGACAGCTGATTTGGAAAATAGCTTGGTTCGATTGCTTGGTTCGATATTAGGTTGATTGGTCGTTGGATCCGCCAGTGGGTTGAAACACTGCGCACACACACACGCCGCACTCCCCCGTGCCGCCAAGTAGGATAAGATTCGAGGTAGAATAGTGAGGTAGTTTGTGGATTAGTGGCTGGATAGGTTTGCTGGGTTCTTAGTTTCAGTTCTGTTTTGCTTTTATTTCGAGCTTATCTGCTCTACTTATATATTTGTCATTTTGTCAATTTTTGGTGTCTTGGGTACAACAGCTCACCTCGCTTATTGCCATATTTAAATTTGCCCAGTCGCTTCTCCAAGCGTTCGCCGCTGTCGCCACCATTGCTGCTGAACTCTTTGGGCGATTGTTCCGGTGTTAAGAAGTTGTGATCTATGTTTGGATCAACAGCATCGGCCACAAACGCCTCTTCTGTAACTGTACTCTTCGGCAACGGTTCTGTATTTGACTTCTCCTCCAGAGAGGTGGAGCGTTTGGCAAAGCTTAAGAGCCGCTGATCCTCTTCTCGCCGCTTCGCATCACGCCGACACTCTTCTTCCTGTTGCAACTCAAGCTCCTGCATCAATGCGGCCTCCTCTTCACGCAACCGCTGTTCATTCAAACGCAGCTCGGCCTCGAGGCGCGCGTCTTCTTCAGCTCGGCGTTGGCGCGCAGATTCCTCCTCAGCAGCAATCTCTGCTTCAGCTAGTGCCGCTGATTTCGTTTTCAGCTGTTCACTGCCAGTTACACGTGGCTGCGGCGTGGGGCGCACACTTGACAACGTCTGGGACTCCACGGAGTAAGGCTTTGGCTCCGGCGTGGAGCTTGGCACCGACTCATGCGAAGCCTGCTCATCCGCAAAAATTGCGGTGCTATTGCGTTGCTCAAACTTGGCGAAGCTTGCGTTGAACGAATTAAAGTTGCGTGCCTCCTCCACATCGGGCGAGAAGAGGGACTTACTCCTACTATCCTCGGCTGACAACAGTCGTGGCGGTGTTGTCTTAGGCGGTTGCTCCTCTTTCTCTTCCCCATCACCATCCCCATTCTCATTGTCCGATGAACTGGAGGACGAGCATGTCGATGGAGGCGGTGGGGGCTCCTCGGTGGTTGCCGGCAGAGGCACGCGTGTCTCCCAGCTGCGACGCTTCAAAGAATCACTACTTCCAATCTCTAGATACTTGTCTCCACCATAGAGTTTTGACTCCCACTCATTCAGTTTGGCGTTGGGTTTTGCATCCGAATTCTCCTTTTGAGCTTCTCCATCTCCATGGCTTTCGCGTTCAATCTCCGCCTCTTGCTGTGTTTGCGGGGTGCGAGGCGGCTTCGAGGGAGCTGGCAAAGTGCGCGCACGAACGCTAAAATCGAGCTCAAGCTGTTCCATCTCCGCAACGATTGGATCCTCGTCAAGTATCTCTTGCAATTTGGGCTTACCTCCATTGAGTTTCCCCTTTGAAACGTCGGTTCCGTTGCTCAGGAGCGGTGATGGATTGCGCGGAGCAAAATTGGCTATCGCACTGGAGACTGGCACCTGCAGACCGGAGCGCTGTATGTTTAGGGAGCTGCCAGAGCTCTTATGCGACAGATTATCGAACACAAACTCGTCCTCATCTTCACTAATAACGCCGGGATCGGCTTCGCCAGCTAGTTGGCCCCGCCGGCGACCACTGCCGCCACCAACGCCGCCCAAGCCCGATGAGCTGTTGGGGGTACCAATGCTTGCAAATGATCCGCTGAACGAGCCGCTTTCATCGCCATCAGCGTGCTTCTTCTTGCTGCGTATGTGTAGCTTGGAGCTAAGCGAGCCTGCTAGCTTCTTGATGCTCTTGCGCTTCTCGCCTTGACCAATGGAGAGCAGACTGCCGCCCACGGAACTGGCCAGCTGGCCAATGGAAGACTTGTGCTTGTCCTTCTTGCTCAGATCAGTCAGCGATCCGGATTTAACAACGAACGCTATGCGCACCTCCAGTTCACCACGCTCCTTGTTCTTCTTCTCTTTGCCTGGCTTACTTTCCAGCTTACACCACTTGGCGCGCGGCCTGTCGTAGACGTCCATGTCCTTGAGCGGTAGCGTTGCCTGGCCGAGAAACTCGTCGATGCCCAGATTATTGCGATGCAGGCATGTCAGCGTCAATTCCGCCCGATTGCCCTGATCCGGAATTTTTCTGAAAGCAATAAAAGCATTGGTTTTAATGTCAGCTATGTAGAGTTACAAATACATATATAGTACATATAGTACATATGAATGTATTACACATTTGACTGCACTCACAGTTCGCACTCCTCGTTCCAATTGACGCTCGTCTCGGCTTTATCCTTAACCGATGTTTGATACTTCTCCTTCCCCAGGGCGATTGTGACAAAGCAGTTGTTGGTGCCATTCTTGCCCTTGGTCAGAAGACCTCGTGCACGCTGCACTGTAAACAAAAATTGTAATTTTATAATAGAATAAGTGAGATCTTGCTATTACGCACATTTATGCATTTATTGGTCTATGTATATTTATTTACATAATTAAATTACACACACATTACTATTTATTTAAAGGTATGTACACAGCACCGGTTAACATAATAGCATCAATTTGAATTCAAATCATTCAGGGTATTCAGAAGCTCTGATATTTGTTTTATATGATAAACTGATACATGTTGTAATGACAACAGAAGCTATGATAAATTTATAAAGTGGCCAATTTATTACCCTGTAGCTAGTGAGTGCACTTTTTAAGTTTCTGTCGTCGTATTTGTTATAAGTCCCCACTCCAATGGGTTTAATTTTAATGAACAGCTGTTTTGTATAAAGCAAGCATTCTCTTTATTTCCTCACCCTCTCTTACTCTTGCCATTTTAAATGCTTTTGCCACTGTAAAAAATCAATTTAATAATTTAAAATTATATATTAGATTTAATTAGATTTAAAATCCGGCCTAAGGGACAATCACTAAAATTTGTCATTTGTGTGATTCGAAATTTTAGTACGATTTTAGCCAAATATTTTCTTTGGTAGTTTCATTTATTAAATCTTGTGTAAAAAAAGGAATCACAATACGTTTAAATAAACAATAACCCCTCTAAAGGCATTTCGTTTTCATTGTGCTGTTTTTTACCGGAGCTGCTTTAAATGTTTTAAAGATCTATGTCAGAAATAAATCGGCTCAGTGAGCAGCATAGACATGTCAAGGTTGCTGGGAAAAATTTTTAATTTATTTTCAAGGAATAGCAAATCGATATTTGTCTTTGTTTGTATTGGAAGAAGATCTCGAGTTGATCGAATTCACAGAGTAAATGCTCGGCTCGAGCAACTCCGTATATATGCAACTATTTATTACATATTACTTACATCTAAATAATTTAGATTTTTTAATTTTGAATATCAACGTCTAGGCCCCGCGGAATGGGTTAATTTTAATTTGCCTGACTCATTTCCGCCAGCAGCATTAACAACCTAAATATCTTGTTATCGTAATATGTCGCTAAAATTTCAATCCAAGCCAACTATAATTCACTTGGATGGATAGTGACTCAGTTTTCAGTTCGAAATCTAACTCTTCGCTACTTTGATAACGACCCAAAAAGCTAATTTCAAGACGCATTGAGTTTTATTCAAGAGTGCTCGTGACCTCGACGACTCCAAAACTAAAGCAAAGCTTTAGCCAGAGCATCCGGTAGAAACCACAAAAAATTTTGCTATTGGCATTTGCGTTGCGCATAAATTCGCAGCATTGTTCAAAGTCAAGACGAGGCGGTTCCAGTCCAGTTACATATATGCATAGGTAATTGAAGACAACACTTCTCAGCTCTGATTATATATAGTACATAGGCATATATTAGAGATGAGAATTTATGTGCAGGCATACGATTTGTGTATGTTTCTCATGTTTATATAAAAAGTACAAACTGTGATGTAAGAAAAGATCATGATAATTTTAGAACCCCTTAAAGAGGAAACCAATCTTGTGAAGATAGCGTGTATTCACCTCCAGTAAACGTCTGTTATCAATTTTATGACAAAACATTTTTGACTAATCCAAAAAGCTAAATAGTAAGCGATTTTTTAACAAGGGCGGATCGATTTTGCAATGAAAAATATTAAATGCTATTTAGATATCAAAGAAATTACATATTTCTTTATTTAAAAGGCCTATATAAAAAAGAGTACATAAATTAAATTCTTTTAAATTTCAGGCACCGTGGCAAAAAAAATAAATTTGACCACAAAATCACATTTTATAAAACTTTCTTTTTGAAATATATGCAAGTTGCTTATCTGTTAATCAATACAAACATGAATTAATTTACTAGTCTGATCATTCAAAGAATGGTTCGAGATCTAAACAAAAGACTTAAGGTTAGACATGTGTATATATGTATTATAAAAACTGCATCCTTTCATTAACTGGAAAGGCATTAGAAAATAAGATGATCATATTAGCTGTTTAAGAGTAGGAAGGAAATTGTGTCAATTTACAATGCTTTCTTCATGCTAAAGTATTTAAATACCAATTGCACAAGTTGGATGCAGCAACACAAATTACGCAAAATTTAGTCTCGTAACCACAAAAACATCAGCAAAAACAATAAGGCATAAAGTGAAAAGTGTTCAATAGAAAAGTTTAGTTACGTTTTTGCCCTCTTTGCCTGCAAATTTTGTTCCTCTCTTACTCTCTTTTGGCTCTGCTCATTTCAAGTGAAAGAGGAGTGAAGTCGACGGCAACCAACTGCAAGCGCGACCGCAAAGTGACTGCCCACTGCCCACTGCCCACTGTGGGCGTCTTGATGCCGAATAATTATCTTTACATTAACAGTTTTTCGTGTTGTTCGTTTACCGTTTTGCTTTAGACCCGTATTCATCACCCGATGCTGTTGTTGTTGTCGAGCTCTTCGTTGGCCACATAACTTAAGCCAATTTAGGAAGTTTTTGCAATGACATTACGAGTCATTTAGTTCAGCAGCATGTATGTATGTATGTATTGTATATGTTTGTAGATAATTGAGGTTAAAGGCGTCAGTGGATAGACAACCGTCAACGAAAAGCTGTCACAATAGAATAGGCTAGAAGTGAACCACTAAATATAGTTGATATTGATAACTATCAATAAACCGGTTTCAAGGGCCCCCCTCATTGAAGATGCCATCTGAGTCACACAAATAGAAATGGTAAAAGCTAAATGGCAAAAGCCAAAATATGCCAAACAGCGCCAAAACAAAACGAAAAGAGAGGGGGCCTACATGTTCGTTCGCTAAATTGGCTGTTTCTCTGGCTGGCTGGCTGGCTGGCTGTTTTGCTGACTTTCTGACTGTCGGCTAGGCGACTGAATTCGTTAATGGCCACAGTCGACTTCGATGTGCAATTTATATTCGTATTTTGAGTCTTGTCGTGAAATCGCATGAGTTGTTCATCGATCTCTATAGGATCTTTCTTTATTGACATTCGATCAAATACTTTGATGTGCCAAATCTAGTGTTGTAGCACTGAGTGGGGAGCAGCAATCGACATATTCGACACGTAATTGAGCGCTTTCCCAGAGCAAACAGAAGCCCAGCAAATAGAGCTGACGTCATCAATGAATTGTGGGCAAACGCACCCACACACAAGCACACTCGTAGCGTAAGTGGGAGAGAGAAGAGCAAGATATGGCAACAGGTGAATTGGTAGTATACAGCTGGCTTTGTCCACTAACTCAATGCTAACAAATTCAATGTGAATAGTGCAATGGCAATACGGATGTATGAAAACATATTTATGCATTAAAAAAAATGTTTTTTAAAACAATTTTTAGCTGCATTTAATCATCCGGATTTGGATCTTGATTTTTAGATCCGGCTTTATTTGCGAAAAACTTTTCTTCTCGAAAAATCTAGCTTTTTTGTGAAAAATCTGATGATTTTTCTGAAAATATGACATTTTCCCGCCAATATCTGATATTGCTTAAATTTTTCCTGATTCAACATAAATATATTAAAATATCATGTAATAGGGTGATTTGTAAAGGAACGATCACTGATTGAAAACCTGCGAATGCCAGAAATCATTTTTCGAAGGCCGAGCAACATCAGCCGCAGTATATATGTATGTATGTTAGATATAACGACTCATTGTTATCAAAAGTTTTAATAAGACGCCATGACTATATAATTTGCATTTACTGTAGTTGAACGGCACATCGCTGCACGTATTTGTGATACTTTCAGCAGTAACAAAATTGCGAAGCGTCTGGATTACAGAATATTTCATTATCCGATTTATAGAGATTTTAACATATTCAGGTATGCCACGGAAATCTCTTCCACTTGAATTTCACGTCAATTTCATTTCTCCGTGCCACAGTTCAATCACCTGAACAATTTTGGGTGAAACGAAATCATCACTCAATCCACTGGCGTCCGATGCCATGAGAATAATGTCACATTTTTTGTCCGAATTTTAGAATTTAGAGTTGTCGAGTAACTTTTATTGCTTGCCGCGCCAATAACTTTTAAATTTATTTAAGCTACACAATATCAATTATTATATAAATAAATTAAATAATATTAATTAAAGAAGAAATAAAATAAAAACCTTCTATTCTGCAATGATAAACTTAAAAAAATTGCTAAACAAACCCTTGGGAAATCTAATCTGAGAAGAGGCCAACCCTAGCAGCCTAGTTCGAAAAGGTTGGTAAACATGCTAAAAACTATAAATTACTCGAAGTTCTGTGGCACGGAGAAATTTTCGAAGTGGAATTGCTTTTCTCTGATTTCGATTTCACTTGTGATTTCTGTAGCACGCCTGTATATATTTTTTTTTGTTAAAGATGTTTTTTTTTCCATAAAATTAAGAAGTGCTCTTTATTTTCATACTTAATTGCCGTGAGCGGAGTCCCCTAGTTTTTGTGTAAATTTGAGTATTATTTAGCACGCGACCTTTGTGCACACACACAACCTAACATACTACTGCACCTTTAAAATCACCCATTAAAAAGGGAACGCGGGCACCAAAATCCACAGTAATGCAACTGTTGCCAATTGTCATATTTGTGTTGCTCTTTCAACTTTTCGTTGATTTCTTATTCCCTCGGTGAGGTCAGCATTTCAGGTTAATTAATTTCAATGAAATCATTGTCATATTGTACTTTTGATGAGCTTGTGTGCTTTGTGCAAATGAATGTAACAGACAGAAGGAAGTGTGTCAGCACCCAGAAAGTATATAGTTTCTTTATCAGCAGCTACAATCGAGTCAATGCATGTGCATAGCCATGTACATTTTCAACATTAATTACTTTACTTAAACATTTGACAAAAATATAAATATCTGGACGCGAGTTTAAAATCGTGTTTCCACTTCGAAATAGTTTTTGTCCACTAACGTTTTCCAGAAAACTTAAAGAGCGATTGTTAGGAGTAACAGACTGTTTACAGCCAAGTAATATTATTTTAGCTACAGATGCTGATTAGCCACCTGCAAAAAATGTTCTTCGGCGCTATCGCAGAGAGGCAAGCGAAGCATTTACAGTGCGCATTAACTGTCGCATTACAAAATGTAAATATTCTCAACACTCACTGCGAGTTCACTGTTCCACTTTTAACACATCTTTCGGGGGCGTGGCAAATAATGAGTCACAAAACAGAGAATGACAACAACGACGATGATGATCATGAAACCGCTAAGCGTGTAGATATTACTGTTGCTACTGCTGCCCGTGAGGCCAATGCTCCTCTAGGTGTCGTTTGCGTTTCACAAAATGAAAGATGCATAAATAAACACAACTCAACCGACTTCAAATTGCTTTGTCGCTTTGGTTTTGACTCAATTTCTGTTGGCAGTGGAACACCGCTTGAATTCATTCAATATATTTTGGAATTAACGTCTGAATTAAATCTTAGCAGACTCTATAAACAAGTAGCTGCAAAATCTTGAATTAGCTAAAGATGCTTATGTGTTTTCTAAGATGGTAATGATTCTTTATATAATATCTAATGCTTCTGCTCGTTAAGAAAGGGGCATTTGATTATAAACATTAGCGACAAACAGTGTTACCATCGTTCCAGAGCCCAAGAAATTTATACCAACATTAAAAAAAAAGTTAGAAAAGGTTAAAGAAAATTTAAGAAAGTCAGATAAGTCTTCTATCTCAGAGACTACCAGAGCTAGCGAAACATTTCATTTGAAATACTTTAAAAAAAATAATTCCATATGTCAAAGTCTCCATAAGTCGAACTTTTTCTTTGGGTAATGGTGATTCAAGTAAGGGAAGTTCGACTGTATTTATTCTTGAAATGTAAAGCTTTTTAAAATTGATTGCGTATTTCATGGGTAATATTACATTTGGAAATATTACTAGTAGATCAAAGATAAAATAAATTTATTTTAACCAGGGGTGTCAGCTTTTGCTCATTCCATTGATTTTCGGCCTCATTTGTTTTTGTAATTCCTCAAAGCATAGGAAACAAAATATCGTATACATGCACGGCGCCGAGTATACAAAATACCAACACATGCAAACATTTTCGTGTGTATGCAATGCGCAGCACAAAAACCGGTTTTGTTCTCTTCTCTGATTGGTGCTTGCAAGCGCAAGAAAACTGAACAACAACAATTTCAATGTGATTTTGTTGTTGTCTTTTCTTCAAGTTTGCACTTCTCTTCTTTGTATTGGTGTTATTTTGTGTGAGTATTGGTGCGAACTCATTCGTATGCTGGCTTTGGGCACCCCTGATTTAAACTATAGTATATGGCTATTATTCCCGCTAGCCGCTAGTTCACAATTTATCCTGCGTTAAGCATTCGTTAAACCCCAGAGCTTGCGGGAAAATCGCTAAGTTCGCAGCACTAGCAGCATTCACAATTGCTGTGATCGTGCGAAAATTCTGATACATTGCCTTGTAGCGTGAAACTTCACTTGGAGCCACCCGAATGCGGACCTTTATCATTATTTTTCTTACTTTAAAAATAAACTGAATTTCTTTTTGCTGGGGCTGTAGTTATTAATATTCATTTTCATGCGTGCTTCTCTGAAAATTCAAAATAGTTTTTTAATTGAAATGGGATGTTAAAGAAATACAATTGAACCATTGCATGCACAGTGCACATGTTTAAGCAATCGACTCAATGCGAAAGGTCAAGAGAATATTCGGTTTTGATACTTCCACATATCAGATTAAAGAGGCCGATCCAGGCTCGGCAACCGGTGTCTTGCCTACTTTTGAAGAAGTTGGCAGTCAACAGTCAGCAGTCGACTGTAAGCTGTTTGGCAGTAACGTTAACTGGAAATCAATTGGTGCGACAGGAGGCGGGGTTGCGATCCGATTTCAGACCTGTTTTATTCGCTGCACTTCTGTTATTCGTCTGGTATAGTCGCTAACTGGGTCGGGGCAATGAATCGTAACTGTTTCGCATAAATGCATACATCGGGTAACCGACGACTAACAATCGAAAACCAACGTCCGTACAGCAGTAGCCATTGCAAAATATCGCATGAAAGATGAATAATTTACAAAGTACAGCATTTAATAAACTTAAATATTTATTAATAAAATACAATTGCTTTTCATTTGACATTTTGCACGCAGCTAAATGAATAATGAGAATAAAAATTGTCGGTTAAAATTAATATAATGGTAACTTGTTCTTCATAATCAATGAGCATACTCACATGCTTAGTATTCCAAGTGATTAAATTGTTAAACAAAATTAAAGTTTATTTAAATCAGTTAGTAAATTGTTTCTGTTGGATGAAAGCTTTAATCAGTTTAATATCAGAATAAACTGCTGGAATCACAAAACCTGTGGGTTTCTGAACCACAAAAAGGGCTTGCTGAAAATTACGTCACAGTGGCACAGTTTTCAATATTTTTCCTCAAAAATTTAGGGATTCCCTCAATGTAATGTGTATCCGTAAGACGATTAAAAGTTTGAACTAAACATTTAATTTTTTATATTAAAATAATTAAGCCTTTTTTCTGGAAGAAACCCGATTTTAAAAAATAAAAAAAAAATGGGCTGTTTTACAGCCAAGGGAAAATGTGAATAAATTGATACTGCAGTAGAATATTCTTAAACAACTTCAACAGAGTCTACAAGCATTGGGTTCTTTTTTTTCATTTTCTATTGCTAGATTTTTGAGCTGTGTAAACACTTTATATCTTTATTCGAGTTTGTACGTATGTAAACATAGAAACGTATATGTATGTGCTTAACTAAAACCTGTGACAAGCAGCTGAGAACTGTTCAAGTTCAAGGTAGAAAAGCAGACGCTAAAAAAAGAGAGACAATGGAAAGCAAATTTCCAATTAGGTATGTAGAGATGTATCTGTGTATTTACTTCACTCAAAGTACGTGCTTGTGCCTGAATGTGTGTAGCTCTTATCTTTAATTTTAGACGCGTGCAATAAATATTTTGAGATTCATTTTTCTTATCATCAGTTAATAAATACATTTTGAGACCCTGTACTTGAAAAGTACAATGGGTCTCTATGGCTTGCCAAACAAATAAAATTTGCGTAACAGCGAAAACGAGCAATAGCAAACATTTTTTGACAACCAACTTTTTAGTTTGTCATACAATTTTCAATCTTTTATCTTCTTCAAATTGTCCCTAGTATCGCGCTTTACTCGTATATAGGTACTTTTTGGATACCTCATAGTTGTGGTAGCATTTAGCATAGCTGCACAATCCCTATCTGTAAGTAAAATATATGTCAAATTATTAAGTTACAAACATAATATAGTCCAAACATATTTTGACTTTAAAAAAGTTTAAAAAATTTGAAAGTCTTTCACACAATTTTAAAAAAACAAATAATCAATATCAGAACATAGCTAAATAATATTAAAAATATATTTTAAATATGTAGCTAGATTTTTGACTTATTTTAAATTTTGTAGCAAACGAGCTTTAAATATATACAGAACAACCTAACTGAATTTACAAAATTTTTTTCAAGCAAATTAAGTTTGCATTGAAATTTGGCGACGTCCTCCTCTGGCTTTGCAAATCTAAAAACTGAAAAACCCGAACAAAAAAATATACTAGAATATTAACTAAACAATTATCATTTTCATTTCGTTTGTTTCGACTTACATTAAAATGAGAAGTCGATAAGAAGTCAACAATCTCTTCATACTGTCCGAAAAGAGGCCAGTTGTCGTTAGCACATTACCTTACTATAAAATCACCTTGCTCTTGCTTTGAACTTGTGTCTCCTTATCGTGTATATATGGGTTAAATCGTGCGACATGTGAGTCATGGCTATCTCAACCCCACAATGCTTTAAGCGAGATACAGAAAAAGAGGGTAATCTGTGCAGGTTTTAAAATTTTGTCACTTTCATATACAAAAACTAATTTCTCACTGGTATTCAACCAAAAAGAGAAACATGCTGAACACAATAGGCCTGTGTGAGCCAGTTCCCTCACCTGTTCTATACACTCACAATATTGGTATAAAAGTGCTTTGAGTAAGCTGCACGCAACATACTCACATGAAACTTACGCATATAAAAAATAATTTAATCATATATGGGAACAAGATTTTAAATATACGAACTTAATAAAAAAAAAATTATAATTAAAAAATTTATTGAATTAATTAACCAAATCTAAGAAGCTTGAAAGCAAGAAGGTTTTCAAATGAAAAATTATAATTTACCGATAATTTCTATAATATCTATATAATAAAGATATCCAATTTGGATCATGTTTTGCCAATAAGTTTATTGCATAAGATAGCTTGACTGTTTGCCACAAAGAGAACATCAACCCCTTGATCTTCCACTGCTTTGGCTTTGGCTGGTAAAACACAATCCGTTATTGTTAATGAGCTTCGTCATTTACCTGTAAACAAAATGTTTGTGTATCGGACCATTAGACGTTACAATGATACTGGTAGCATAAAAAGCGCCATGGAGGTGGACATAAGAAAACAGCAACATCGGCAGAAGTGGTTAAAAATGTGAAAGCCAGAATTCAACGCAGTTGAAGCTCCCTAGGAGATATTTCGCTTGTCTGAGACCCGTGGTCTCCGTCCAATGCAACTGTTGGAGTCGTCTCTCCTCTTTACGTAGTTACTCCCGGATTGTGTGTCTTCCTATTCCACAGAACGGTTCAGGACCTATTGGGGCCTGCATGCACCCATTCTGACTTATTTGTCAGCTGCTTCGTTCCCTGCTGTATCCCTTTGGCCTGGGATCCATCTTAGGGTTAACCCAGTTGGCTTAGCTTTTTCCGCACCTCAGGCACTACTTAAGACGTTATTTTCGCCTTGATCAGTGCATTGAGAGCTGCTTGACTATCGGATATAATGGGTATATCTCTATTCCGATAGTTGCGTTTGAGATTAAGGTCAGCACACCTCCCTACTGCACACACTTCGGCCTGAAAGATACTGATATATGTTCCTAGAGATTCATGGTATGATATCCGAGGGCCTACAAATCCAAGTCCTGTGCCTTAGTCTGTAAGAGATCCATCGGTGTACCATTTTATGGTGTGTTGACCCATTGGATGGACTTCCTCAAGTGTTGTCCAATCCTTCTTACTGCTCATGTTCAGTTCGAAATTCTACTTGAACATAAGCTCAGCAGTCATCTCGCCCCTTGGCTGTACCAGTAAGGGGAGATTACCTGATGGCAATTCTGCGTCTCTGTGGCTAATATTAAGACATATAGTTGTACAAATAAAATATTGATAAGAGTACCATAGTTAATAAATATTAATTTGCATACGACTGTTTCTAAAAAACTCTTAGTACCGTGATGTCTTCTACTTTTTAATTAGCTTCAAACAATCAAAGCCAAATGCAAATGCAAAATAACTTTGTTTTTGTATGTTTCGAGCAAAGAGCATTAGCAAGTTTAGGTTAGGTTAGGGCGGTGTCGAACACCCTTTCGTCCGCAACAGAATTGCATATTTTATAAGATAGTTTACAGCTAAGAAAACTTTTTGCTATGTATTCAGTCTTTCAAAGTTCTGTTTCCCGTTTTGTAAACAAAACAGCCGTGGACTATTCTCATTTTCAATTTTAAAGCAATTTTAAAGTGGAAACTTTAAAAGCATCAATAATAATTTTAGAAGTACTTTAAATGCTCATCGAGGCAAATACTGCCTGCTACTGGCTACGCATATGCTGATGTGCTTTGATTCTTTAATTCGTCGCGATCATTTCCAGTCAACTAATTATAATAGAATTTCAACTATCGGGTGCTAATTCGAGAGGCGTCTTTTAAGGGCACAGGGTATAATACGGTCGATTGAACTCGCCTCTTTTTTATCGAGTTCTTTTCAACTGTCAATCAGCTGTTAGATCAGGCTGCCAGCTGTTCACGAAACTAAATCAAATCAGTACACAAAAAGGGTTGCCTTAAGGAAATTAAATCAAATCTAAATTAGTTTTAGGAATTATATTATGTTGAATTTTGTCTCTTTCTAAACGTTCGTCAAATGTCAAAAAAAATAAATATTTAAATATTAGCCACTGTGAATACAGTCATCTACTGACAAATTCCGGTTTCAAAAGTACACAAACACCTAATATAAATGTGCATATGTACATGCATATGTGTAGTATACTCATGCACACATATGTAAGTCTAATATACAAGCTAGAGATGGACACGGGCGCGTCGTGTCCCGCGAGCCACTTCAAAAAAATCACGGACTTCGTGAAAAAGCTCTAGTTTTAACAAAAATAAATTATAAATATTTTTAAATATTTCTGAATTCAAATATGGATACGATTTACAATTTTGTTAAATTTTAGAGAAAACTATCACGAAATAGTGATAAGCGCGCCTTGCCATGTCGACCCCAATGACAAGGTTTTGGGCTCGGGCTGGGCCAAGCCTCAAAATGGAGGCCCGTGCCCATCTCTACAAGCGAATAGAAGAAATCAATCAAATAACACAACAGAGTGGATGTGTGAGGGAATGTGTGTTTGTAGAATTGCAGGTTTAATTTTTTGTTGCTATTTTTAAGTCACGCGCGATGAGTAAGCCGCCTAACAATTTTATCGCACGAGCAATGAAAATGGCAAATGAAAACATAATCTTATCAACGTAAATCACTGATAATGCGGGTTCATATGTATGTATAGAGTAAAGCCCAAATGGGCCAAAGAAAAGAGAAAACCGGGAAAACTTACAGCAGCAACAAAAACAAAAGCAGCAGAGCGAACGAGCAGCGGCGACGTTGTTGAATGTCTTACGTCCGAGTCAAAAGCAAAAAGTGAAATTTTAACAAGATGTGCAATCATTTTCACCACACAAACAAAATCTATTTATTTTTTTCTTATATGTATGTATGTATGTACATAAGTTTAACTGTGATCACAATGTTGTTCTTATTGTTGTTGCTTAACCGTAAAATGACACATTCAAACAATTAAGAGTATTAACTTTGTCCAATTGGTTGTTGGTTTTTTCATGACAATATTTCATGCACACATATTGGAAGAATCTCAGTCGCTTAAACACACACAAGTTAAAGATGAAATACATATTATTACTTTTAAAGCGTCCATAAGCTGTTTCATATGTATATTTTGTTGCTCCAATGATATTTACAATTTTGACCGACGTAAAATGTGAAGCACCTGCACTTACCAGTTACACTGCAATGTGTGGGACTCCACATTGTGTTATAGCACCTTTTATAATTTTACGCAAAGACGCACTAAATTCGAGTTGTTTGATAGAAAATTGGAGGACCTGTGTGGCGGACGGGGCGCTGTTAATTATCAATTACACTTGCGCGCATTAAATATTAATTTTGCACTGCAATAATTACAAAAAATGCATATGCTGTTTGACGTGTCTCGTATTGTAAATATATTATATATGTATATTGTTGAAAAGCAACAAAAAAAAAATAAATAGAGACGTATAGGCACTCGCGGTTGCTTCGTAGCTCAGCCGTATGCGATGTCCGAAATGAAACTGTTAATCGATAGCCCACTATGATGGTTGATAAAATATTGATGTATCGATATATTTACGATATGTTATTTTAAAGCGATATTTCTTCCGTAGAAAATATCAATATAAATATTATTGTGTGATATAAAATAAAATATATAATAGATAATGGAAAAAAGGAAAAAATTATTGAAAAGAAAACTATCTTAAAGTAACAAAAACTGCTATATGGGAAACAAAGTAGCATCAATACTCCTATGGACTGAATCTGAGATTTAAGCTTTGTCTTAGATTAAAGCCTAGTATGGAGACTAAAAGAAGGGGTCGACGAAGCCTGAACTCCTTATCAAAAAAACGCTGGCGTAATGTGAATATGAAGAACTTGACATTTATCTCCGCTTGACGATCCGGAGGAGGATAGGGCGTTGTCCAGCACTGTTTGCAAACAGCTGAGAGGCCTCGAAGAACATCGAACTGTTTAGAGTTTCGCTACGTATACAGAAGAGAAATGTCCGGCACACAAGCTAGAACGATGAAAAGTATTTGAATTTGGTCAATAACGACAACAATATTGGTGGATTAAAAGAAAGTCAACAACTTAAATTGTTTTTATAGAAAAAAATTATATAATTTTGAATTTTTTCAATAATCTAAATGGAGAATCCAGGTAAGAAGTTCAAAAGAGATGGGGGCATCCAATACGCGCTGTGCTTGTGAGCTATCTACTAACTTTAATTAACAATTTTCATTGCCTATTCTCTCCTCTTTTTATTTTTACTACTCAACTTTTTGTTAATTTCCGTGTTTTATTGGCAGCACTGTCTTTCCGCTCCTAGACAGCTAAATATTGAACAATTTCCGGCGGTCACACTTTTTTAAGCTGGCGTACTAAGCTTAAAGAATAGTATCCAGTAGCTGAAAATATTTTGGGCGCTCAGAATGTTTAATATTTTGATGTCTGAAGTTCAGTGTGACAGCATTACACCAAATATCTTTATAAAGTTGATTGGTCACACTGTTGCGTCAGCTTTGCTCAACACACAAACAATAGAAAAAATTTAAATAGTAACAGTGAGAAAATGGACCAAACGAACGTGTTGAGAGAAGTTTCAGCGGCTAATAACCTATTGATTAAATGAAAAATGATTAATTATAAAAATTCTTATAAATGTTTTTGTCAAATCCCACAATATTTGCCTCTATTGCACCAATGTGCAACCACCAACAGTGCTGTAAAACGCCTGAAAATTTTCTGAGCACCCAAAATGTCTGTACTGGATACAAGGGATTAGAAATAGCCTCACAAACAATTTCGGGCTAGCTTGCAATCCTTTTTATATGGAGTTGATACCTATCAAACTGTATTTTCAGCAACTCGATACTATGCTTCATATTCGAAGTGAATCGATTCGATACTTGAAAAACATCGATATTTACAGCAATCAAAAATATCGATATATCGATGTTAGCTTCGATAATTCTCCAGCTCTAGCTCTAACTCAAATCTCCTAGAACATCAGAAAAGACTGCATTTTAAATATTCGTTTGCCTAGTGATTTTAAAATATACAAATTATTATGGAACCTATGACTCTTGGCAGTCCTATTAGCAGCCCCGGCAGTAATCAAAACCAATATTTGCCGCCTTTTCTTATGGGCGACCCTCAGGCCATGACGCCCCACAACAACACTCTGTCACCCAAGTTGGGACGCTATAATGTGAGCTTTGGTAAGTGCCCAGTCCTTATATTTGTACTGTAGGTAATTTCTCTTACTTGTTTATATTCTGGTCCGCAGCCTCGCCTCCGAGCAACAACACGACACAGGAAATGGGATACAACAATCTGCAACAGCTGAATCGCTCAGCTGTTGGCACCCGAACTCTCTTTGCCGGCGGCAGCGCGAACGGAAGTGGCGGTGCAGCAAATACTAGTCATCAAGCTGGTCCGCCGACCCAAGGTCTGTTTGACTCGCTGCGCAGTGAGCAGATGCCTGGGACACCGCAACGCACGCACTTGGGTATGCTGCAGGCATCTCATCTCAACAGCTCCAACTATAGCTTGAATCAAAGCTCGCATCCACCAACAACACAGCTTAACGATTCATATGTGGCAAATGCACCCAATGCTTCCATGCGCGCACTCTGTTCGCCCTTGGGGGCCAACATGTCGCCATTAACAATATCACACACTCCACAGGCACGTGCCAGTGACTTTTGGGTTACTGTCTTTGGCTTTTCGCCAGGAGCCAGTTCAATGATACTGCAACACTTTACTATGTGTGGCACCATTGTGGACGTGGTGCATGCTCCGCAGAATGGGAACTGGATGCACGTGCGCTTTGCCTCGCGCATTGAAAGCGACAAGGCGTTGAACTACAACTTAAAGGTAATTGCCAGCAATGTGATGGTCGGAGTTACACGCTGCACCGACGAAAACATTATTGGCAAGGAAAACGGCAATGTGATGGGATCGAATGCGGAGGCTTTCAAGCCGAAGGTGCGACCGCTCGCCCAGCAGTCTTATAACGTTGCCCAGCACGACACTCAAGTGTCGCCAAAGAGTAATGTGCCGCAGAAGAGCTCCGGACTGATGAACAAGGCCATGGATCTCATATTTGGCTGGTGATCTGCATCTGCAGCCAGCAATAAAATCATGAAACATCAAATAAATAAAATGAATTGCTTTTGGAAACCACATTCAGCCTCACATGTTTTCAGTTACAGTTATAATATATATATTTATATAGAAATAGAAATTGGTATTACTTGCTCCGGATTACATATACATTCACGCTACATCTGCCATGCCTATACTACTGTTACGGTTAATCCCCTGCCCCGTGTGATTATTTATTTGGGCTCCACCTGTGCAGTCTCAAGGTTCTTCATTGTCGGATAGCTAATGGAACGACTATCGAGCTTGGATTGCGCCCACAATATAAGTTTGAGTAGAAACATCATTTTTGGCGTTGAATCCTCGCTATGCTCGCATCTCAATATGGCCGAGTTCAGCTCACTGGCAATCTTCTGTCTGTACGACTGCTCCAGTAGATCAGCAAAGGGACTTTCCTGTGGCTTTTCAAACGCCAAAAGTGCCAGCGTGCGCTCCAGCTCAAACCTGATCTCCTCCCCAGACTCGGAAAGCTTTGATTGGGCAAAAGCCAACGCCTCTTCCACCTTGCCCGCTCTAATCAGTTCGATCAGCTGCAATTGCTGCAAGTGAAAGAACAAATAGAGCTCGCTGCCAAGCAAGTCCGGGTGCAGTTGATTCACTAGATGAGTGGCCTCCTCAATGCGGCCAGCCTGAACGGCTTCCCTTATCAATATGCGATCGTCCAGACTGCTTAGCTCAACACTCGGTTCGAGCTCTGCTTCATGCTGGAATTTCTCGGCTGCCTCCTTGAAGCCCTCTGCAATGTGCACATACGATATACAGATGTAAATGTGTATACATATTGATAATAGAAAGAAAAGCAGATATGCATTTTAGTTAATTTGTAAGTTGGAATACGGTTATTGGTCTGTTTACCTGTCACCAAGTAGTTCATAATTAAACGGTTCATGTCCGCCTGCTTAAAGGGGAAGTGCTCTAATCGTTGCAGCCATTCTTCTTTTGTGATGGTCTCACATTTCTCATTGTAGCTCATTTTCTTGTTTTTCCGTATTTTGCCAATTTTGAGGCCGTTACTTTTAACCTTTGGGAGCGCGTAATGAATCGTTTTTTGACCTTTTCGCAAATTCTGTCACTGCAACCAGACAACAAAACTAATAATTTACGTTTGTTTTACCCAAGTCACTTTTTACACAGTTTGTTTTCGGACAAAGCGTATTTTCACTAGGGTTGTTGAGTAGAGTTGTGTCGTTTAGTGATGTAAAAAAACATCGATGCATCGATATTGCGACCCGATGCTAAAATCGATGTTTCATTTTGAAAACATCGATGAGCATCGACATCGATGTTTTATTTTGAAAACATCGATGAGCATCGACACCGATGTTTAATTTTGAAAACATCGATGTTTCCACTCAAATTTACATCACTTAAG
>JBAMBL010002484.1:0-24452 GCA_037043405.1 Drosophila subquinaria | reverse complement strand
ATAGTTATTGCAATAGGCGTAGCCAAGTGCAAAGTGATCGTAAATTCATTTGATTTGAATAAGCTTTACTGGATATGACTAGTATGTAAATTGCAAGTCGTTTTACCAAATTATTGTCCAGTCCAGTGATCAAGTATCTGTTGCTTTTTGTTTTTTCTTTCACATGCATGAGTATGTGTGTGTATAGAAGCATCGAAAAGTTGATAAACCAGTTTGTGACTTGTCTGAGTTAAGTGGAATCAAAACAGTTAAGAAACAATGGGGAGGGGGACTTTGTTCGGGTGGTAATCGTAACAGTAGCAGTCAGGGCTTTACGCTGCGCAATTTTGATAGTTGACGCATAGGAATAATTGCCTTTTGAACAAATTTGATAAGAAGGTCATTCACTTTAAGAGACGCCTTATCCTTTAAATATTGTTCCTGACATGCTAAAATTATGTTAAAATGCTAAAATTAATCATTGTTTCATTTTAAACAGCAACAAGGCAGACTGAATGGAGATCAATGTCGTTTATAGGTAGAGGTGGGCGGAGGCCGTGTCGACCCTAGCGTCCCGTTGATCTTTTATAAAATAGTCGGGCTTAAGCCTAATACTCTTATTTCGATTCTGACCGGGCTCGTGCTTAACTTTAAGGCAAGACAGTACGACCACATAAAATTAACGAACTATAAACAAAAGATCACAAAATATGACTGCTCGTCGTATAATTTTAAATTTTTGCAAGCGGGTATTGTTATTTTAAGTAATTTAATGTGCAACAATTTCCATTTTTGCCCAAAAAAAATGTACTAATTATAAACACAACATTACTCGTTCTGTAAAATTTGGGTCGGGTCGGGCTCGGGCATTACAAAAAAAGTGTCTAAAAGTGTAAAAACTTTACGGAACTTTTTTTCATTTTTAACTTTCAAAAGACAATAATATTTGAAATTTTTAGTGGCCTTCCGAAAATGAGATGAAAAGTCAGTCCACTTGTTTGTTTGTTTGTTTGGATCAAATCGTTGATTTAGCTTAAAAGTCTGAATGAGGACTTGTTCCCGCTCAAAAATCTAGAAACGTTTGTTCTACGACTTTTTCAAAAAATCGCTAGCTTAGCGGGAAATCGCTAAAAACCGCTAAAGCATCCACACGATAAAAGTTACAGATGTGATCTATATATCGTTGAAAAGGTATTTCAAAGGGCTCTTAGGCATACCTTCAAAGTTTTTTTTTTAAGTATAAAGGTAAACAGCTACAGGTGAAATAAGGGTATTTTTTTTTCATACTTTGGCGATTTAAGAAAATTCTACACATCAAATCGCTTTCAAATATGTTATATGTTATAGGCAATTTTATTCCGCGTTTTTTGACATACTACTGCGGGCAAAAAGTATCGGGAATTTTAAATTTAAAAAATTTTGGGATTCCAATTGGAACAAATGTTTGTACTTTTAGGTTGGCACTACTATCACTAACATCTGTGCAAAATTATACGTTAAAATATTCATTAGTGTTTAAGCTACGATTAGTTTTGTACGACGCCAAAAGTGCAATTGGCGATTTTGGTTGAATCTCCTCAATCGACTCGAAACGGTGTCCTCGGAGTGGTCTTTTGAGCTTAGAAAATAGCCAGAGGTCACACGAAGATAAATCAGGCGAAAAAGGTAGCTGTGGGAAAATTTTGGTCGAGTTTTTGGCAAAATGGTCACGAAGAACAGGGGCAGTATGAGAGGGCGCATTATCGTGTTGCAAGAACCATGAGTTGTCAGCCCATAGTTCTGGCGTCTTTTTACGCATAGCTTCGCGCAAACGACGCAAATCTCTCAAACAATATTCCTTGTTGACAGTTTGGTCGGTCGGAAGGAATTTATAATGAACTACAACACGATAATCCAAATAAACTGTCAACATGACCTTGATTTTTGAGCAAATTTGACGCGATTTTTTCGGTCTCGGCTCACCTTTAGCCGATATTCGCTCGATTGATCGGTAATTTCCATGTCGTAAGCGTAGATCCAAGTCTCATCGCCCGTAATAATGCGTTTTATCTTGTCCTGGTAGTCAGAAAACATTGTTTCACTCACTTCTACGCGGGGCTTTTTTCGATGAAATTGACCGTTTTTTGGCACCAAAATCGCCAAATGCACATTTGGCGTCGTACCAAACTAATCGTAGCTTAAACACTAATGAATATTTTAACGTATAATTTTGCACAGATGTTAATGATAGTAGTGCCAACCTAAAAGTACAAACATTTGTTCCAATTGGAATCCCAAAATTTTTTAAATTTAAAATTCCCGATACTTTTTGCCCACAGTAGTATAACACATATCTGTCAAAATTTATTCGGAAATAAACTGCTTGCAAGTGGTGAATTCTTTTGCGGCAGATAAATCATCACTTTATTATTGTGATTACAGCAAGATCGAAAAAATCGCTAGCTTAGCGGGAAATCGCTAAGCCCCGCTAAAACCCGCTAAAACCCGCTAAAATTTAAGTACCCCACAGCATCCAAACCATAGAAGCTACAGATATGATCTATATATCGTTGGAATGATATTTTGAAGGGCTTTTTTAACACAGGTAAACAGCTACAGGTGAAATAAGGTATTTTTCCCCACATTTTGGCGGTTTTTGAGAAAACGGCGCTAACGATTTTTTTAGTTTTCAATATTTTGTAGTGTGTAAAGTTTCGCGTTTTTTGATATATGTATAACACAAAAAATTGTATGGGCGGGTTTGGAAGATATAACCTATTAACTGAATATATACGTTTTTCTTTGAATTGGAATACGACAGCAGCAACAAAGTGTCATAGCAGCCAGAGTTTTAGAGTGCTGATAGCTTTAGCGATTGGCATGTGTGTTCGTAAAAGGATCCAGTGTTGCCAGACAGTTTTTTTTTTGCTTGTAAGAATGCAACGCACTTTGACTTAATGTGTTTTTATTCTCATGATTATCGAGGCCATGGTACTGACGTAGAATCCTACCAACACTAAACACCTTTTGACATAGTTATAAATCGCAAATTTCTGATAACTTATCCAAAATTTCTGATATCTTCCAAAAAAAACCTCTACGAGGTAAAAGTCTAGTGACGAAAACATTTCCATGCCCCAAAATTTCTGAAATCGAATTTTGTGACGAAATTTATTATATATAAAACTTTATACATATGTCAAAAAAACTGAATACATATATGCATAGCTAAAAAAAAAATGGCATTCGGCACAGCGCAAAAAGTTATATTTAGGTGCAAAATAGAGGATCCTTTTTGCGCGAAGTGCGGAGTGCCATTTTTTTTTTAGCTATGCATATATTCATTTTTTTTTTGACATATGTAATAAGTTTTTATATATAATAAACTTAAAAAATTACGTCAGAAAATTGGATATCAGAAATTTTGGGGCATTGTTTACACGCTTGCCAATTCCTCAGTTAAACCTTTACATTGATTTTAGGAGCTCACAACGATTTTTAAATTGTATGGGGTGCAAAAACTGCAATAATAATAGCAAAAATATTTATAATGAGTGCACAATGGCTATACCCTAAACTTGGAAATTGTTTAGCCCTCTAAATTGTGTCAGCAGCAACACACAAATCATATTTTGTATTTTTTTTTTATATATTTTTTAAATGAAAAATAAAAAACACTAATGATACTCAATATACCAATTTGTATCTGTTAAAGTGTTAATTTATTCGACCATAGGCAAAACGTACGAGGCCTAGGAACCGTTTGAATAATACAAAACTTTCCTTAACCCATTAAGTACCCATATCGAAACTTTTTTTCCTCGGTCTCCAACAAAAAATTTTTGGACGCAAAAAAAATTCTTCATACAATTCTAATAGTGACTGCAAAAAAAATGTCCAAAAATATCTTCGCGAAGAGATTTTTGAAAAGATTTGAGACGTTTTGAGAAAGCCCCCAAGTCACGAAGGATGCAATGTGATGGTTTGAGGATGATTTACTTGGTCGAATGTTGGGCCTCGATCTAAAATATATGGTATTATGAGGGAGGAAGACTATTTTAGTATTTTTCAGACCCAACTTCCTGATTTTCTTGAAAAGTGTGCTGGCACCGAGGCCGATATAGCGTTTCAGCAAGATGGGGATCCCCAGCACACATCATAAATCGATAAGGAATGGCTAGGTAAACAACATTTTAAATTGATGGAGTAACCAGAAGTACGTCCCGACCTCAATCCGATTATATACCGATCACTCCCATAAAGCTAGGAAGAGATTTGGAAGCGTGTGCAGCAGGAACTTGGTAGAACGTTTGCTTAACTGCATGGACATTTTTTTTTTAAAATAAGAACCTTTGGACTTAAACTTTAAAAAAAATCGGTTTTTCAAATTTCACCTAAAAGTGCATAAATGAGTAAATGTCAGTTTTTTTGGTATTTGTTTTTCTACTCATGAAATATTTTTATTCTGTTACATATTTTTACGCTAAGCTGTTGAGAATTAATTAGATTTGAAGAGAAAAAAAGATTTGTTGGCCTTGCTTCACTAGTTTAGTTTTTGTGCGCAATTAAATTAAAGGTTTGTTAACATGTACTCACTTTTGCTCCCCTCTGTCTACTATATTTATATCAATACAATTGTACGAAATTGATAAACCAAGGCAATCAAACCATATGATAAACATTAAATAATGAGAGTCGTTTTAGGGCAATAGATTTGATTCTTCAGTACAAGAGCTTTTTTTTTGTATTTATTGCTTCTAGAATACATATTAATATTCTTCATTAGTGATGTAAATCCAATAAGTGATGCAAACTCAGATCTGAATTCATGCCTGAGCTTAGGCAGTCTTGATTTATTTTTTTACTTGTTTACTTAAATTAATAATTATTTACAATTCTACATTTTTGAGGGCTTGCTTCTGCTGGCGATCTCGACAACACAGCAGCTGAAAAAGTACAAATATACCGGTTAAAATATGTTTAACACTATAAAATAACCCATTAAACCAATAATGTTGATGCCTACGACACCCCGCAGATCCTTGCACGCCTCCCAAGAGCTTGTAGAAAAGTTATTAAAATTTTTTTATTATATAATCTTAATATACATTTTTGGTTATTATTTTTATAATATTATAGTTGCTTTCACCAACACAATAAATATATATCATTTTTAAACAAACTTACATAATACTTTAATGAAATCAATGACATTTGCTTCACAATTTATACTTTTTTTACTGTTCTTGCATGAGCATGATCATAGTTATTAGAAAGAGAGTAACATGCTTTCAATACATGACGCTCTCCGAAACGCTTTCATTTTTCGACCAATTTGTCAGCTGCTGCCCCCGCTTCCCATCAGGTCTGAGCTGGTTGCGATCGCTCCAAAGAGAACAAAGAGAGAAAAGGAAGTCAGCTTTCCATATGTAGAGACTATTGTTGCTGTTGTATCATTGTTGCTGTTGTTGATTTCATAACATTTCGTGCTTATCGAAGTATGTACATATAGTATGTCTATTTGTATCGTCACAGATGCTCAATTTCAAGACAATGTCACTGCCAGCAACAGCGCAAAGAGTCAAACCATCAGATATGTATATATATGTACATACATAGTCACTTGTTCATGAAGTTGGCTTGCTCGAAGATAATGGTTTTATTTGTGCACGCTGGTATGACTAGCATGAGATGGAAAGTCGCATCAGATGCCAAAACTAATGAATTTCATTATGGAAAACTTGCTTTGTATATTTGGCGTTGCCGTTGTCAGCTTATCAATTGCGACAGCCGTCGCGTCGTCTGAGAACTGCATACAAATGCAGCGAAATGCAGATTTTATTGTTGCTGTTGATGTTTGTTGAAAGACAATGCCAGTGTATTCTATACGTATTTGCTATACTATTGTAATGTTTGGTACACAGTTTTGGCCTCTTGTACAAAGTTGTTGCACTGAAACGTCCAATACCATTGCGGTGCGTCTGATTCAGATTAGGATAAGAAAAAAAAATATTACAAAAATTTTATATATTTTCTCATATCGCTCAACTATTTCTGACTTCAAATTAAAGTTATCAAAAAATAATTCAGTTTGAAATCATTTAATTAAGTTTTTTTAAATTTTTTACAATATTTGAATTTAACCAATTTGTTATTCATTACTAACAAATTTTATTCGTTTAAGAAATTTTTTAAGGGAGAAGTGGGGAAGCTCAGAAGCGTAAAAAAAAGGTATTATTTTTTCATAAATGTTAAGTTAAAGCATTGTATAAAAACTCTGTATAATTTATTTTGTAAAATCACTGCGGACGGCAGTCCGCGCTAGTGACGAAAGCAGCACGAAGGGTGCGAAGGCGACTAGCATATATACACAGGAAGAATGGAAAATTTGCTATGACCGTCCGATCAGGTCAAATTATATACCGATCGAAAGGTATTAATTTAACTTACAAATGTGCATTCTAAGACTTTTGGAAATTCACCTGGCTCGTGAGATAAACAGGTGTAAGTGGGAAAGCAAAAATTTTAATGATTGGAGCTAATGGGGCCGTTGGAGCCTTTCTGAATTTTTTTTAATTTTTTGCTATTCTTATCATAAAAAAAGCGTCGAATGACACCTTAATCAATAAAATCCGACCACTGGCTCAAAAGATAAATAATTTGGAAATTTTTAGTGCCCTTCCGAAAATGAGATGAAAAGTCAGTTTGTCTGTTTGTTTGTTTGTATCAAAGCGTTGATTTGAATGAGAAGTTTTTCCCGATCAAAAATCTCGAAACTTTTGTTCTACGACTTTTTCGAAAAATCGCTAGTTTAGCGGAAAATCGCTAAAACCCTATAGTATCCAAACCATAGAAGCTACAGATATGATTTTTATGTCGTTAGAAAGGTATTTTAAAGGGCTCTTAAGCATAACTTTTTTTCTAAAGTACATAGGTGAAAAGCTACAGGTGAAATAAGGTAATTTTTTTCCACATTTTGGCGGTTTTCGAGAAAACGACGCTAACGATTTTTTTTAATTTGCAATATGTTTGAGCTTGTAAAATTTTTAGTTTTTTGATATATCATACATAAAGTTTTGTTGATTGGTTTGGAAGATATTACCAGTTTTCTAAATATGTGTTCTGAAATATATAAACAGCAACTGAGTATCGTAGCAGCCATATATAAACAGCAGCAAAGTGGCATAGCAGCCAGAGTTTGAGAGTGCTGATAGCTTTTGCGCTGGGCATGTGTGCTTGTAAAGGGGACCAGTGTTGCCAGACAGTTTGTTTTAGCTTGTACAAACAATAAACAAAGTTGACAATGCTATACTGGCAAAAAATATTGCAATTTCAAAATTTCTGATGTCTTATTCAAAAATTTCTGATATCCCATAAAAAACCTCTTTACGAGGTAAAAGTCTAGTGACGAAAACATTTTCGTGCCACAAAATTTCTGATATCCAATTTTGCAACGAGTAATACTGAGTACATATAAATTATTTTAAACAAAATTTTTGCATTCGGCACTGCGCAAAACAGTGAGTTTTATTTGGTATTAGAATTGAGACATTTAAGCGCAATGTGCCGAGTGCCAAAATTTTGTTTAAAATTATTTATATGTAAAACTTAATATAATTCGTCTCAAAATTGGATATCAGAAATTTTGTGGCATGAAAATGTTTTCGTCACTAGACTTTTACCTCGTAAAGAGATTTTTTTTATGGGATAAACTTAATTACCGTAAAAAATAAATAATTTAAAATAAACCTTTTCTTACGCTTCTGAGTGCATCTAGCCTCTTAAATTAAATTGATCGGATCGCGAACCGATTCTAATTCTTTATGTTAAGAGCTTACAGCATTGGGAATTAATATTGAAAGTGAATTGTTAAATACAAGGAAAAAATTATTTTTTTTTAAATTAAGCTATAATTACTGGTCAATTAAGATATTTCTCCAATAGTTAATAATGCGGCAGTGGTATAAATATATTTGCAGTGAGCAAATGGCAGAGCTCTACATTAGAGTCGTAGAATATGACTGTGTTGTTGCCGACCACTGGTCTAAACGCAATCGGAACAGCTCTACACTCTAAGGAAAAAACTCTATATTGTAAACAAAACTTTACCAAGTTCTTTGTCAATGCTGAAAATATCCACCTTTCAGATGAATGCATGTATGTACCTTAGAAGATTATCTTAGCAGTTTCTGCAGACAACAGACCAATATAGGAAACAAAACAAGAACAATAATGAATTGCAAAGATAGAGACTTTATTGGGCAACACGTAAATATTTACTTTTGGTGATTTCAGTTAAAATCTTTATAAATTGGTGAAAACTTCTTAAGATTTTACATGATTTAGCATCATTAGCATCATCACTTGCTCGTCATTTGCATTTCCATTGCTCAATAATCGAAAAAACAGCAACAACAAGGGCTCTGGCTTTAAGTAAATAATGTCAGCTAACTATACTGTGCATCGAAAACAATACAACAACTTATCCTATATCGCTTATACAACGCGAACGCAACAAACGTGAGAGCGGCCAGTGCAAAAATTAGCATAGCTTACATTTTACTCTTAACATTTAATGAGTCTGCCCCCTTTCCGGATCGAACCCCACCCAAGTCACCTTGTCGTTATATTGCGTAATTGTTGCTAAGCCGTCAATTTAATTGTCGTTACTCATACTCATATTGTCTGTACATATGTAAATGTGTGTAAATGAATGCGAACCAAACAAGCATTACCGACTATCTAAAACAACTTACTAACTATGTTAAAAAACGTTACAAAACCTGCATGCTTCTGGAAAGTAAAAATATAAAAATCGTAATTTTGTTTATTAATAATAAATACCGGCAGATCCGGTTCGGCTCGAGCTTTTGGGCTACCCTAATCGGATCGTGAACCAAACCTATGAAATAATTACGGCTTTGAATAAATATAAAAAAAAATATTTGATATTTAAATCATAAAATTAGCTATATTATTTAAAACATTTTCATTTTTTATTAAAAAAATAAATGGATTTGAAAAATAAGCAAAATTGAAAATAGGATTGTTTTGTATTAAATTTAACCAAGATTCAAAGCGAAACTAAGGTTCAGCGGGTATATAAACCATTTCACGAACCGAACCTAAGTCCTGCTCTATGATTCGAACCACTAAACGAACATATACTTTTCATATCGTTTGATAACAATATTAATATAAAAATAAGTCAGTGCTAATATCATTTACACATCTCTTTTATCGATATGTTTATCAAGCTTAATTTCACATGCCTATAAAAAACGTAAATATGGAAAAAGACAATGTGTTGCTGAAAAACTAGTAAAAAAAAAAACCCAAGGCGCAATGCAAAGAGACAAAAAGAAAAAAATATTAAATACAAAAATTGTATGTAGTAAAATCGGGTCATGCCAAGCTTTTTGAAAATTCGACCTGTTCTTAAAGATTTATTTCGTTTCAAATGCAATTTAGAAAATTAAGATTAAAGTGTTCTTCACAAAGATATGGGCCGAAATTCGTGTCAAACTGTTAGCGAAATTATTGTGAAAGAACAAAACGAATACAAGTCAACGCGCGAGCCTGGTCGAGCATTTCTTACTCATTGCAGCTCTCAGATACACAGACAAAACAATCGGACAGACGGACAGGCTAATTCGACTTGAAACTGATTAACGGTCCTCTCAATCTCTACGTCTGATGACGGATGCAATTACAGCCACTTCCCCAATGTGTTTGCAATAGTTAGGGTGTTAATATCCGCATTTGAAGATGGAAAAGAAGATGCAAAGGAAAAGCAGGAAATGACTTAGGCCAGTGTTCAGTCGATGATCATATTGTAATCGTTGTTGTATGAAGACCCCTGCCTGTATTATGATGCCAACATTCTCTAGTTGCATGTTGCTAACAAGTACTTCGACGTATTTAAGTACTCTCTTTTGAGTTTACCCGTTCATTTAATCGAGGCGGTCAATTATTTAATTATAATAAATTATGATACATCACAATATTCGTCATTATGTCACAAAGGTAATCCGATTGCCAGCATGTTAGATACAATTTTCTTTTGTTACCAATTTTACAATGCCGAGAAAACGTTTTGGAAAGTAGCCCAGGCTCGCCCGTTGCTTAAGTAGTGCAATTAGCGAATGCCAAAAGTAAAAGTGTGTAAACTTGAGCCGGGGGAATGGAAATTGAAATGAAAATAAAAAGTTGGGGAGCGTTAGAGGCGACTAGCTGAAGGGATTGACTTGGACATGCAACATGAGGGGGTTAAATATGTTTTTGTATTTCGATTGTGTGTGTGGCTGCAAATTGGGAATTGGTACTGCTCCATGAATAGCTAGCGTATCCAATTGGCAATTTGGTCGACTCTCTTTTCGCCTTTGGATAACGTGACCAGAGCGATGATGCGAATACTCAAATATATGTTCATACATATGTATCTTCGTCGAAATCACAAAATAGTTGGCATTTAGCTTGCGTGCACATCAATTACATACATATTACTAAATGTCCGAGTCAATAGTCCCATTAAAAAGTATCTCATAAAGTTCGAGCAACAGCTAAATAAGTGCTTCGACGTCACCTTGAGAACCGAAGTGATTCTCATAATTTGTTGCTGGCGCCAGCGTCTGCCCTCAGCTTTCAACTTAGACTCCGGCTTTAGTCTCGGTTTATAGCCGTGACAACAGTTGGCTAACCTTCAATCTCACGTTCAGCTTGCTGACAGTTGATGCGGTGACTGCTGACCGCCAATGACGTCAATGTCTTTGTTTTGTCTCTTTACGTGATGTATACCTAATCTGAGCGCCAAGCCATGTAACTACTCGACCGTCGCGTGTGTATAAAGTATATTTTGTTTGTTTATAGCGATAATTAAAACAAAGGCTACAAGCAACCAAAATATTGGATTCGGCTTGGTTTGGTGGCTCGCGCCAAAGAGCAAGATAAAGATCCAGTTTGTGAACCTGCTTAGCACTCCTTAGCCTAAGTTTTTGGTTAAATTTTAAAAAAATTTTCTTATCGTTTAATTTTTGTAAATATGAGGCCTTAGATTTAAACTAGTGGTGGGCACGAAATCTAAAATTGGGAGCACAAAAATATCAGTTACAACAACATCAACATCGAGTCTTTTGTGCCACTTCACGGAGCCGAATAGTCAGAAAAATAGTTGGGAGCAGTCGCTGCTCCCAGAGCCACTGCGTGCCCACTGCTGATTTAAACTGATAATTCTTATATTGTGAAAAAGTTTAGCATACGCAATTTTGTGTTGCCCATGTTTCTTGCTACCAGGTGTTGGTTACAGTTCAGGGTAAACAAAAAAAAAGGTGCTTCCCGCCTTTTACGGTTTGACCTGTGGGTTGATTAACAAATATTGGCTAGGGTATACCAAAGTCGATGCGACCTCATATCATTTGCGATGCTTCGAGGGTTCGTGGATAGGTGGCATTACAAATATGGCAATCAAAAAATTGCATAACATGCAGGCGTCTTTGTTGTTGTCCACGTCGAAGCTTAAGTACTTAACAAATTTCTTTTCAAAATATTTGGCAAATGTTATAAGAGAAATGTGGAAGACGGTGCTGTTAAAGTCGTCATTATTGATATCATCATCTGTGTAAGTATCATTTTCATATTCTTACTTGACCATTTTCAGTTTGATGTTTCACTTTACTCATTTGTCACATTTGGTGAACAGTATTATTTGCTTGGTTTGATATTGGCAACTCAGAAACGTAGGTTTTACTTGTATACTATATATGTATATACGTGGCTACAAAAAGTAATAAACAGACTTAAGCTGCTCTTGATGTATATATGTAGATGTGGATGTTAAAGTTGAATGAACGCAAAGTCTGCAAATCATTTGCAAGCAAACGCACGATTCAAAGCAATTTAGTGATAATGACATCTGAGGAGCCTAATGACTCTATTTACCAGTTGCCGTCAACTTGAACGATGTTGATTGTTGCCGGCAGAGTCTTTGGGAGAAACAAGTATAGCTCCACCTCGAGCATATTATTATTTGGTGGCACAATTAGGCGAACTTACAATATTTTATGCTAGCTTCCTGTTTATTTTTCGACTAAAAAGTAATTAAGCTTCCTTATGCTTCCTACCAAGAATGTAAACGCTGCTCCTGAAAAGTGTGTCAACTAGTCGGTTCAATACATAGATGACCTCGTTGAAGGTCGACACCGACGTTTCAGGCACACCTTTAAATTCTTTTCTCGTGCCAAACCCACAATGAACGACGTTTAATATATTGCTCTATTGTAAATGCTAGTTCATATGTACATAAGTATTAAGAGAACAACGCAATTCCAACTTAAACTAACCACCTAAAAGTACATAGCAGAAATGCCAAGTTAAATTTAATGTTGGATATATACCAAATGCAAAAAACATGTACACTAATTACTTAATTAAATTCAATTTAGTATCATGAGAAATAATCAATTAAATGCAAAAAAAAACTAAATTTATTTTTCTGGGATATGCAGATCTTTGGGAGGACTTTTAAACCTTTTTTAAGATAAAAAATGCTAAGCATGCTTTAAGTTCCGTTGCGGCGTTGGAAGTCGTTATCGCACATTTTCAAATTTTTGTTATCGAATTTTGCATAAAAAACAAAAATATCGGAATACAAAAAATTATGTGGAATAGACATATCAATCCAGCTTAAAAAAAAAAGATAAGAAGTCTCGTTAAATACATTGCCGATCAACCAAATAGACTTACTGTTTTTTTATCCGAAAATGTTTATTTTATAATTTTAACCCTCTACCGCATACTATTTTCTATTGGAATAAAATATGAAAAAAAATTTTGATATTGAATAATATTTGTATCATCGATTTGATAAAAACAGACAAACTGACTTTTCATTAAATATTGGAAAGTCACAAAAAATTTCAAATTTAGTTATCTTTTGAACCGCTGGACAGATTTTGATGATTGGTGTCATTCAAAGCGTTTTTTTTTTATAACAATAGTTAAAATTCAAAAAATTGTACCAAAAGGCTCCAACGGCTCCATTTGCCGCCATCGTTTAAATGTTTATCTCACGAGCAAGGTGAGTTTCTAAAAGTTTTAGTAAGCACATTATTTAGTTAAAACTATACCTTTCGATCGGTATATAACTCGACGTGAGCGGGCAGTCATAGCAAATTTTCCATTCTCTCTGTATATATTGCTAGTCGCCTTTCGCACCCTTCGTGATGCTTTCGTCACTAGCGCGGACTGTCGTCTGCAGTGATTGCAAATTTGGACGATAAGACATATGTATGTACAATTGGAAAGATCCACTATAAAAGCATTCATTGTCTCTTTCTCTATGTATTTCCCATGCCTTTCTGACTTTGGAGTACTCTCAAGACATGTGAAACCTAGCGACATAAAGCTTGCATTGTTCTCAGGCCCACTATTTCAGATTTGCATGTGGCCTTGCGGCACGTCTAGTTATTCGTCAGATAAGTAAAAAGTCTAAAACTATACAAATACTTACACTACGACAACCGCAAAGACAACCTCACATCACAAATGTACAAGCTCGGTAAAAAATGCGAAAAATGCTTTGCTCGCGAAAGTAAAATAAGTTATTCTTGTTTAGAAAAACAAAAGCCCAGAAATAAGAACAACCTTTGGTGACCAGAATACAATGTAGCCAACAGTTTGCTAAAATATATAATACTTCTGTATGTATGTATACTATTTTACTCTAACTTAAAATAAGTACACTTCACTGAAGTAGAAACTTTCCTTAGAAATTAATAACAAAAATAATTATATATGTCGGACTCTCCATCAGCTCTTCTCAGAAGGATTTCCGCACTCGGAAATGTAGTTCGAATTACATTTTTATGTATGTATATGTAGATACTAATGGGGGCAAAATACATCTCAAGAAATGGAGATGAACCGTAGTCTATTATTTAGGTGGTTCGTTTCTAGTCTTGTAAAAAAACATCTGTAAGTCCTCGATGGGTCGATTCTCCTCAAGCAAACGATCCAGCTTCAGAACAGATAACTTGTAATACCAGTAATCGAGATACTGTAATAAAGGGTTGATGTTGAACGGCTTGACTCAACAGCTGTGGTGAGTGAACCTACCGCTTCCTGATAGTCATTGCCAATGGCATCGCAACGACTTAGAATAATACTGATAGGATAATCGAGTTTCTGGCTGCATCGAATGCGATAAATGTCATGCAAAACTCTGCCACTGAGCTGGGGGCAGTCGATGAGGTACAGTTCCGAAAGGCTGGGGCATATTTTGATAATGTCTACCAACTGGTATTCTTTGAGATCAGGACAGCCACTCAAAACCAGATAGTTCATCACTCGCGGCATGTTCAGCTCGTTAATCTCGCGATCGTCGAAACAACAATTGTTCAGCACCAAACCCTGCAGTCGTTCGCAACGACCCAAAGCAGCATCCCGCATCCATAATGGGCCATCGAAGCAGGCGCAGTTTAGTTGTATGATCTCCATAGCATCTGACTTCACATCAATAACATGGCGCATACACTTGATGGTCAGCTCGGGCGTCTGCTGGCCTCCAGTAAGCTCAAGCAAATGCAGCAGAGGCAGCGACAATATCTGATCTCGGGCCTGCTGAAAAAGTGTCATTGGCAACGAGATATCCTGTAGACGGGCACAATTTTCGATACCCTGCAAATTGGCTGGTACTTTCTTAAATTTGATAAAGAGTCGTTTGAGTTGTTTGCAGCGCTCCAAAATGCCAGTTAGTGCGGACTGAGCCACATCGCCATGAAGCACCAAGAGCTCGAGTAAGGGGAATTGCTCTATAAAATGTACCTGCACCTCGCAATGCACCTTCAGCCGACGCAAGTTGCGCAACATCTTCGGCAAGGCATGCAATGGCCATTGGGGCATTGTTGAGCCGCCAAGAACGGCAGCAATGCCAACAACACGACCACGGTCAGCATCTCCAGAACCATTCTCGTCTAGACGCTTCGGAAGCGGCTCCGACGACATCAATAGTTCACAGTGCTGGACATTGTTGAGTGCCTTGATCCCGGCATACTCTAGCACATTTAGATTTTCCTGCAGGCGATCTGCTGTGAAATATACGTACCGAAAATTATCCATCATATTATTCAGAAAGAAGCTTAAGGGCTCGCCGCTCAGCTCCTGCTCGAGATGTCGAAAATCCAAGCGCTTATGGGAGTTTCTCCAAATGCCATCACAGATTTGCTGTATATCGTCATGGTTGCGATAGAGCAACAGCTGCTCTGTCATCGGTAATTTCGTCATTAGTGCTCGCAACTCTCGGAGATTGGTTCGTCCTCTTTCTTGCTGTAGGTGCTCCGATCATTTGACTTCTGTGAACGTCGATAGTTTTCCATCGAGTAATTTACTTTCTTACTGCAGTAAAATATCGCGAAAATTAATAGTATAAGTATATGATTCTATGATTTTTTGTCCGACTTATCAACGTGGCACGTGTGACTTGTGTGATGTTTGTTGAATATACAATATACATACATTTGTGTGTAGTTCGGGGAATAATAATCTGACTGATGTGACTCCATCATCACTTTTTCCATCAGATCAAAATGAGATGTGCGGCCAGGCTTGCCACAATCTATACGATTACACCTTTTGGGTACTATGTAGTTCTCCACCATCCCGTGCACAATTCCATCGCTCAGTGACATCGCGTGCACTGCGGCACTGCTGACACTAGAAAGTGAGTGTGAACTTTCCCATTATTTGTTGTTTCCACTCAGCATTTCTTACCACATTGATACAAATATATATAGTATATGTAGATACATATTTGTGTGTATATTTATATTCACATTTGTATGCCACGCCCATCGTGCAACATCAAGTCTTGGAATTTGCATAGTGAGTGTGCCGCCCTGTATTTAATTGTTACCATTTGGCCAGCCGCCTTTTCAATTTGTTTGTTGCCCTGTTGTAGTAGCTTACTATGTTGTTTGTTGTTTTTGTGGGGCATAAGTGCAGTCCCAATCACTCACACATACATTGATCTGCACTTGTGCCACTTTTAAGTCGCCCATGTTTCTTACTTTCTTATGTATATGAAAGTGCAAGTGCTTCTGTTACTTTTAGCTTTTGCATTTTGCTTTATTATTTAACTTGTCCCCCTTCCGAAATGTGATTACAAAAGGCTTACCAACAACTTTTCAGGTTAAATTGACCCATGCTCGGCTTTGAGTTTATTTCTATTTCTATTTCAAAATGTAACGTTAGTATTATTTTTAATCCAGCACATAGCTCACATTGATTATCATTTATGCATGTATCTACGGCATACAAATGAATGATCGTTTTTCGGGAATTAAAACCTTAACTGACAACAAACCGTAAGCGAAACAATTATTTCCATTATCTCAATTGTTTTTATTTGTACTTTATTTTTAAAAGCATTTTAAATAAATAATGAAAAAGTAGAAAGTGGGAGTAATATATCCAAACAGGACTTTTTTTTTTATAAAATGGCTTTAAAACTTAACACCGCTTTATGTACCCTTTATATTTATCCAATCTTGATGTCATTAATAAGTATAATAGACAGTTATAAAATAAAAAGCTTATCACCAAGAATATAGTACATAGATCGATCTTCGAAACTGTGGGTGTTATGAGTTTTCGCGATTAGTGAGGTCGGAAATAGGAAGTGGCGAAAATCTGCGTCGGTCATAGAAATGTGTGCCATAATTTGGTTGCTCGAGGCGCTCACACAGACGAACAGACCGAATTGACTGTATTGACTAATCAAGAGACCGCGTCTTCTCCCTGTTACACATGTACATACATTCATTGTAAAGGGTGGTCCATTTAAAAATTTAAATTTAATTTTGCTATAAAAAAAAAACGGCTCGATATTTTTCAAAGGTTGAACATTTATTGGAAAGGTTGGCTCATGTCATTTATTTATGAAAAACAATGTCGGTTAAATGACCACCACGGCTGACTTGGCAGTAGCCCATTCACATCTCCATATTTGCTGATTATTCGATTTTCGAAGATAGGGCGCAGAAGATCGATTGTGGCGTGCGCTGTGTGGCACGTAGCGCCGTCTTGTTGAAACCAAATATCGTCCAAGTCTTCCGCTTCAATTTTCTCGAAGAACCAATCACCAAAACCAATTGAGTTTTCGGAACATTTTTTTTGTTAAATGTTTTTTTTCAAATTTCGCACAGTTTGAGTCGAGGCCTCACCACTTTGGAAATATGTTTTTAATATTTCCAAACTTTCTTCAAGCGTTAGCGACCCATTTCGTAAATGTCAAAGTTTTTACTAAATATAAGTCGCTTTCCGAATGACATTTGATGTTTTTAAAGTCAAATTATGAATATTTCAAATTCCAAACACTAGATGGACCACCCTTTAGCATATACAATATTCTCTTGCACTCCCTTCAATACGGGTGTTACTCAAATATCATGTGAATATTTTTCAGCAACACAAGTCATCGTTTTTTACATGAGCTCTATGTTGAAATAAAGGGTGTTGTTTTTAGACTTGTGGTTTTTAATCTGGCAACACTTTTTTCTGAGTTGGTCTTTTTGACAGCTGTCACTAGATTTATGCTCAGTTATGTTTTCCATTTGCCGAAAACTCGTGGCAAAAATCTGTAACTTTTGAACTAGATGAGATATCGGGCTGAAATTTGAAATATATATTCCCAATACTTCAAAAAATATTTTGAAAGAAAAATAAAAGTGGGCGTGGCACTGAAAAAGGCGTAAGCTAACAGTCAAACACAATTTTTTGTAATTTGTACTTTTCAAAATTTTATCAAAATTTTAAAAAAACATTTAAAAATTGAACTTTATTTTATTTTTTTTTTAAGTTTTTAGAAATGTTAAGTTTTCTTAAAAAAACTTTAACTGAAAAAAATTATTTTTTGCACTCGCTTTAGCATCTTAGCGTATTTGACCGTTAACTTACGCCCGTATGTTGCTTTACTAAAACCATAGTAAAATTCGGGGGGGGGGGGCCAATTGTGGCAATAGTTTTTTTTTAAATGTCTTCTAAAATATGTACAGAATCAAATTGAAAAGTAAAACTTCCCGGCACTCCCGGCCATTTTTTCTAAAGTCAACCGAAAGTTCAAAAAGATCCCAAAAAAAAATGCATAGGAAAAAAAAATATTTTTTTTTCTCCATTACATTTTATTCTTTTTAACATGGATTTAGTAGTAAAAAAAAACCAGCTAATATAAATAAATAAGTTTAATACAATATGTAGCCGAAAGCCTCTGCAGCTAGCGCTATACTTACCCCTTGTTAGTTTTAGTTTTTTAAGCTTAACTATCAATGTTAATAAATAAATAAATAAGTTTAATACAAAGACTAAGCTCAATTCAAAGATGGACTGCTCTAAACATGCCTTTATATAGCGTAAAATTGCTCACTTGGCATTTTTTCGAAAAATATTTCAACTTTGACGAGCTCCACAATCTACAAAACAATTTTTTAAAGACATAAAACTTTTCGCAAAAATACTTCAGATATTTCTTAGTTATAAACCCTTTTCTCAAACGGAACAACTCGAAAATTGATTTTTGCCACGAGTTTTCGGGAAACGAGCCACAGTGCGACGTTTGCAAATTATTGAATTTTATCATCAAAATTCATGCTCGGTTAAGACATTGCATTTTGCATTTTTTCCAACTTATCAGTTTAGTCGACCTTCTGAGGCGGTTATTCGGAATGATTACAAACTTTTTTTTGCCCCAAAAGAAAGAGATAGACTTGGCTTACATGTGGTTTCAGCAAGACGGTGCCACATGCCACACAGCACGGGTTGGGGCTTGGGTCTGGTCAATTGGCCGCCTAAATGGTGTGGTTTAATGCCTTTAGACAAATTTTTTTGGGATTATGCGAAGTGGCTTGTCTACGCAGATGAGCCTGAGACGATTGACGCCTTGGAAGAGAATACTCAGCGCGTTATTGCTGACATACGGCCCCAATTGCTGCAAAAAATGGTCGAAAATTGGGCCTCTCGGCTGGAATTTACTCGAGCCAGCCAGTCGGCCACTTGCCCGAAATCATTTTAAAATCAAAATGGCAAACCATTATCTTTATAATAAAGATAATTTCTTCGCCATAACATAAAATTATATGCGTTTTATTTCTTTTTGAAAATCACATCTCTAAAAAAAACCCCCCTTAGTAAAACATGAAGTTGACCCATATGTACAAGCGATTGGCCAAATCCAAAAGCATGACGACAGTAAGATTGAACAGTATGATTGTAAGTTCTGAATATACATATATGACATTCTGACTAATAGTTCGAATAGGATCACCAATCAAATAGCTGCCGATTAGTCGAAAATTTAATGTAGCGTTCTGCAAGGGCATCAAATATTCAGCTTGCCTAACGGCTGCGATGTTTCAAGTTGTTTTTGAATAGAATGTGCGAATATGCAATTACGTATTAGGCTATCGAAATGCCTGGGCACAGGGTATCCAACAGTCTAGTTCATTCGACTGTAGCCGTACCTCTCCACGAGCGAAGCGAGTAGGGGGCGGAGCCCTCTTGTTTTTGTTTGTGTGTTATCAACCGTCCAAAAAAGGCGACAAATCATCATTTTTCAACGCGAGCCTTGGGTACCAAAAGTGGCAATGACTGGCCTGATCGCGGGCTGCACTTCAGTGGTTCCGAAACTTGTTTTAAAAGAACACAAAGTGCTTCCACGACTGTTCAATGAGTCGATGACTTCATCATTGCTCTCTGGCTGATTATTGTTTTTGTTAATGTCTACCTTTTTCATCTGAGGAACCGTGACTCACTCTGCGGATGAGCAATAAGTGTTATTTTTAAGCTACACAAATCCGAAAGCCGTGATCTGATTCTCAATACACAAGCTTACAATTTGTCACATTCATTCTATCTTGCAGCGCCAATTAGTCCTTTTAAAATCCCAGAACGTGCAGCATCATGACTTTTTACTGGTGGTCCCATTGGTTTTGGGTAACCTGTCTAAGTGGTATGTATTTGATAGGTTCTGAGTCTTATTCCCGTTCATTCTCATGCTCCCTCTGTAGTGCAACTGTTGCTCAATGGCATCACACATGTGGAAACATATCCCAGCCAGGACTTTACCCCACAATCCACCACACAACTGGAGGAAAAGGCGGATCGGCTGAAAACCGTGGATCACGAGGGTGATGCGCGTCGACAAACAACAAAATTATATCAAACTACGGCGAGCCAGACTTGGGCTTCGGCCACACAGACGAATATCATGGACTTAACGATTAGGACAACGGCAGCGACAAAGGTTACCCACTCTTATACGGACCAGCAGGGGAATGAAGATGTCAAAGAATCTCTTTTATCTGACTCCCCCCACGACGATGATGTTAACGTCAATAAAGATACAATTGTAGAAATAGGCGAAGATGGAAACGATGACAAGGAGGATACAATTGAAAATCGGACACGGTCATACAATCAGCTTGAGTTCAAGCGCTCAGCTGACTTTGCAGCGGTTTCGCCGGCGGAACAGCTGAACAACTATACGAATTTTAGTCGTAGCACAAGGTGAGTAACTCGCAAAACAATATTTTTTTAATAGTAGCCATGAGCACTATAAGAAATGATTCTCATTTACGCTCGACTGCAGATATGTAGCTAATTTTTCGCACTTGTTGTTACAAATAACCGGAAATGTTCTTCATGATATGAATGCTCTGCTCGTTTTCGTGACTGTGTGTTTGTTTTCCTTATGAATATGTTTAGAACTACGGCAAAGTTTCGTGTGAGCTTTGTCTTGATTTTTTTATTATCCAGTCTTAGTATCTCAGTTTCTCAATTTGTGTGCCAATATAACCCTTAGTTTTTTCCTTTCGTTACTTTCTAAGCCTGTTGAATCAAAAGTGCTTTAAGTAGAATACCATTTTCACATATTTACACTAGTTGACAAACAAGTCAATATTAATGTCAATATAGTCAATCCTGGTGTAAACAGTGGTCACCTCAGTCAACTTCTGCGTTGACTGTAAATAGACAATGCGAAAAACGTCAGTTGACATTGTGAGCGTTAACACTTATCGTCAACAGCTAAAGTCGTAATTGACGCGTTGACAGCGTTAAATGGAAATTCAAATCGACTTCGTGTTCATTCTTTTGTTCAGTGTTGACAAACTTGGTGTACATATCAGAGGTGGCATCACTTTGATTCTGCCATCAATGTTGGTTGATTAACAGCTTTTTTTGCTGTGAATTTAATAAAGAACAAAAAAATTTTAAATAAAACCAAATTAATTACACTGTGATAGTTTTTTTCAAAAAAAAAAAAAAAAGATATGACCAATCTCAACGGTTTTCCCCTATTTCGGGACCTACGAATCGAACTGCATCATTAGTTCTTTGAGTTACAATGTAGTTTCATACAAATTTTTATTGCGAATTTTTGACCAAGTTTACTATTTTAATGGAAATAGGACATTCTTCTTCGGTCTCTAACGTGCAAGGTGTTGGTTTCTTCGACAAAGCTGCTTGAAATAGTTTCCGCCCACCCCCGACTCGCTTCGTTCGCGGTTGCGGCTTCGGTCGAGTGTAGAATACCATGTGCCCATCCACTTTGATACCCTAATACGTAAAAAATACTCACACAAACATTCATATACAAAATAGACAGTACCACAAACACCGCAGCCGTTCTGTACGTCGAAGATTTGATGCCTAAATTTTCGACTAGTTTTTCTGATGACAGCTATATGATATAGTGAACCGATTCGAACAAAAGCTGGTCAGGATGGATGTCATAAGGATGTCAATTAAAAATTCCCAATCTGCAAGTTTGGTTGAGATATCTCCAGAAACAAACAACAATTTTTAAACCGAAATTTAATTTTCGATCAATCGGTACTATGTCAGCTTTATGATATAGTGGACCGAGTTCAAATTGCCAAATTTTGTCAGGATGTGAATTCTATGAGATTGCTTGAGATGTTTCAAAAATCAAAAGAGTTGTTCGCACCAAGGTTACCTATCTCCGGTTCCATCCGGAACTTCTTTTATCAAAATACCATCGTCATTTTTATCTTTACATATTGTTTGAGGATAGTATTACTTCCGAATAATGTGTATAAAATGTCCACAGGTTAATAACTTTAAAAGTATTAGCACCAAATGCAATACCACCTATTCATCAGTTCACGAACATTTCCTGACAGATTTTCCAAAAAATATTACAGTGAAGAGATTATTGAAGAGATTCAAAATAATAAGATTTAAATCAAAGTAGAAGTAATACACAATTATTGAACAACTATTGGCAAGTTTTGGTGTTAGCACCCTAGTCAAGACTTTTAGTCAATAATACCACATACCACCTAGTAATTAATTAAATGGCTAATAAGTGAGTCAAGGCATAAACCATATTCTGAAAATTTACATTTTATGATATTTTTTGTATAGACGCACCTATTTCAATTCTCATTTCAAAAGCATGTGAAATCTAATTTAAGTGGAAAAATATTTTGTGTTTGCTTTGGAGTTACAAATTAATAATTCAAATTACATGTGTATATGATACATTGGTCCGAATTTAACTTAAGTAAATCAGAATCACAGCGGACGGCAGTCCGTTTTTTCATACAAAAACGATCCCTGATACTGCAAGCTTTGACCCACCTGCCGGACAAGTTTTAAACGTATCATCTTATTACACGACTACACCATATAAGCTATAATGTGTGAAACTCTTATCCTCCCATTTCTTGCCGTGTTGCGTTCTGGTGATTACCAGTCAATCAGAGTTTTTTATACTACGAACATGCTTAAACAAATATTAATAATTTATATTAATAATATTGCACACCTTTCAGTACAAATACAAACAAGAATAACAGCAGCAACTGCAGGGTATGCAATTTCACAAGCACGGCAGCTGCCGGCAGCAGCAGTAGTCCAGAAGACAGCATTACAACAGTTGAGAGCTCAACAACGACAACATCCACAACGAGCTCGCCGCCCAACAGTACGGGCCAGACAGTGGCAGCCACTCCCTCCACGCCCAAAATCAACACGGAATGGCTGTCCGATGAGCTGCGAAAGGTTCCGTTCACACTGGAGAATGCTAACAAGGAGGAAGAACTTCAACGTGCCGAAAGCGAACATCGTTCGCGCAAGTCAAAAGTGCTTTCCGCAGAATACAAGCACATAAACCGTTACATTAATTTCTCCAGTGATACCAAGAGTTTGTTAACTCGTTCAGCATCAGAGACACCCAGCGTTTTAGGTTTTAATCCAGATGAAGGCAATATTTCTTCCGAGGCGCTAGCCATTCAAGTGAGCATAGACATGGAAACAGTAAATGTATTACATCTCTGACAACTTTTATATGTATTTATAGCGCAGCTATTTCTTGGATGCCGGCACCATATCGGCAATATGCTTTACCGTCTTCGGCATCTGCTGTACGGTGGGCACCATTGGCATTGTGCTGTATCGACGGCGATATCTAAATAAACCGCAAACGCTCAGCGAGCCTGACTCTAGCGTTTATATCGACGATAGTACGATGCGTGTAAGTGTAAGGATTCGTTGACCAATTGCCTGTGGGCGCTATGCAATAAATAATCCGAACTTTCTTAATATTATTTTTATTTTAGGATAACTCGGATGAGATGTACAGCCTGGATAACGACTCGTTTCTGAACTCACTTGAGGCAATGACAATACAGAACTACTGGACAGACACTGTCAAACATACAAAGCTTTAATATCTAGAGTCTGTTGTGGAAAGTTTTCATACATCAACCCCCCCCCCCCCCCTCCCTTTGGACCACCACTACCTATCTCCCCCTTACCTTAGCGCATGTACCCGCATTTAACAAACTGGCAAAAACCCAACAGATATAGAGCACGACAACAAACACATCATAATCATTAGGTAGGCGGCGAAATGTACGATTTTCATTTCAGTGAGGCCGTTGTAGGTCCAGTGTATGTATTTACTAATTAATAGGCATTTGTGCAGCTCAATGGATATGTATGTAACCGAATGTGTAAACTAGATTAAGCAAAACTACCAAAATTATTTTAAGTATATGTGTAAAAATTTTATTTTAAGTGCGCAATGTTATATGTTAGTTTTAACTGTTGACACTCTGCCTATAATCGCCTGCTGATATACTACCACTATTATATGTATACATACATATGTATAGAAACGTTCAGAATAAGTTCCATTGAGGTGATCGAAAGTGATCGAACGTACTATGTTGAGCTCAGTTGTTTTTTTCAGTCCTATTATTGTATTTTTTTTTTAGTTCTGTTATATGTAGCTCGATCGAAATGCCTTAAGCATAGTACGCAAACTCAAAAAAAGGCCTGGCGTAAGCCCAAACTCCATATAAATAAAACGCTGGCGTAAAGTGAAGAAGAAGAACTTGACATTTAGCTACGCTCGGGTGTCCGCAGAAGCCTAGTACCGACGTGAAATAAAAGGCCTAGCATAAGTCAAACTCCATATA
>JBAMBL010002483.1:0-164417 GCA_037043405.1 Drosophila subquinaria | reverse complement strand
CACATTTGTAAGTTAAGTTGATACCTTTTTGATCGGTATATAACTCGACCTGATCGGACAGTCATAGCAAATTTTCCATTCTTCCTGTGTATATATGCTAGTCGCTTTCGCACACTTCGTGCTGCTTTCGTCACTAGCGCGGACTGCCGTCCGCAGTGACTAGGGAGCCGCGCCCCCTGCTCGCTTCGCCCGCCTACCCCCGGCTCGCTTCGCCCGCCTACCCCCGGCTCGTTTACCATTATATTCAGTAAACTACATAGTTTCAAGCTCGTACAGTCTTTGAGATTGGCTCAGGGTATAAACATTGACTGCATGGCCCACGCTTACTTCAGTTTTTTGACTACAATAACTTTCTTGGAGTGTAAAAACTAACAATGGATCGCTTACACTAACACTATACGAGTTGTGCTCTAGTTTACATTCATGTAAGGAGAACTTGTACTAGGAAGACCACATACCGTAAGCAACATGTATTATACAGTGTGTCCCGCATGAATTAGCTGAGCTTTGATTGGATACCTGGGCATGTGAGAATATCAGTATCAAATTAAACTGTTTACCTTGCATGCAACTTGTCTGGGTTGTTGTGATTGTGTGTGTGTCAAGTGCCAGCGAAATGCCAAAGACTGCTGCAATGTAGCATCTCCTGACATTTTTCACAGCACCACCAACATCACACAGCAAGTGAGAACAGTCCCCTGCTTGGCCCAAGCACAGCACAAGTCAATTGCTTTGCCAACTTGACGCATTGTCCTCTGCGTCCACTTTAGGCTGGATAGACAGTGGTTCCTTTGAGACAGCCAGTTTCAATGCCAGTGTCACTGCTACTCTGACTGCATGTGCAGACGTGCAAAATGACATAGAGCACACAAACATATTCAGGCAGGCGAGCGTATGGCTCGCTCGCTCTTGATTTTACCTATGTATTTTAAGGCGTTTTCTTGATGCTTAGAAAAGGGAAACTCTTCTTGTCAGTGTATGAGATGGATGAAAAGGAGGAACAAGAAGGGCTACCGGCTCCCGATAGAAAATCAAGCGCTTGCTGCTCGATGAATGCGACTGTTGGCCCTTGAATACCACATGTCTCTTTGACTATTTTTAGCGGGCACTGAGATGCAAACAATGCGGCGACGTCAAGTGGCCTGACTGCGTTCCCTCGGAGCTCAAACGAGCCCCCATAGCAGAAATTTCAATAATAAAATTTGAGCTGGGGGCATTGGTTTCGATGTTGCTGCTCCTATTGTTGTTGTTGCTATCAAGCTTAATTATCAAGGCAGATAAATGCACCAAGCAGTTCAAGTTGCATATTTTTTATGCCTTGAGCGGTTTGGACTCTTTTTATGAAGGCGTGCAGCAATATTAAGTAAAGTTCTGTACAAAAGCCAACATAATTATTACATCTTATGTAATATATATAATATAATAATTACAGTCGGATTTATACAATTTTCCAAATTTATTTATTATTATTTATGAAAAATGGTTGTAGATTAAAATTTTATAATTCTATCGAATTTGCATTCAGGGATCAAAACATTAACCTTTAACCGATTTAAAACTGGTAACCATACAATTTTTATAGTGTACCGAAAACCAAATACCGAAATTATTCCAAATACCGAAATTTACACCTTAATAGCATAATTAAATTTTGTATTTAACCAAACCGAAATAAAACGTTTTGGATGAATACAATTTTTTCTTGTTAGGGTTTCAGTTACGGTTATAATTTCAATCAGTTAAAACCAATTACGGTTATGGGTTCGGTATTAATCCCTTTTACTTTAGTTTTATTTTATAATATTTTTAATTTTAATTTTAATTTAAAATTGAGTATCGGGTATCTTACTGTCAGAGACGTTCTTACTTGCTGTTTTTGGCTGATGCGAACATTACCATCAACCGTCACTTTCTTTATCGAAACTGGTAATTGCAATTTACATACATTTCTTGTCAGCTGTCGGCAGCCAGCAATTTTCGCACATTTACAACCATTTTCATTTTGTAGTTTTTTTATGTTCGGCTATTGCAAATGTTTATAAAAAAAAGTCACGCTTTGATTAAGTCCAACGACATAATTTATGAGGCTGCTTGATGAACTGCAGCAACCAGGCAGCTAATTAACGAATGGTGAAACGGGAACTGGACTTTGGCACTCTGTTGATGATTGACTATAATAAAATAAAAGGCGACAACAACAATTGATCGTAAGCGAAGTATTCGATCTAAACTATTCGAAGAATGGGAACAAGCGGAACAGTATGAACAAGTTTTTGGTTATTATTATTATTATTAGAATGAAAAAAATTACTTAGAATTATTTATTTATTTCATTCCTTGCGCTACAAGTAAAAGCTTTTAAATGAAGGCGCTAGTCATTAAAAACCAATTTTACATATCTTCATAATTGTCATTATCAACTTGACATTTCAAAGTGAAGCTTGGCTTATGTAAGGCGACTTTTGCATTACTGTTTTTGGTTAAGCTTAGATATATAGATTTGATTTTAGACCTTGGCTGCGGGACATCATTTCCGACTTTCGTAGACTCTGTTCAAGAACGATAGCAATAGCTTCTTGCTTTAGACATAAGAATTTCATAGCTTACGAATAGAAGTTTATCAGATTCCTATCGAGCAGTATCGAATCACCGATTATCCTTAGTATGCACGCTAGTGAATAATCTTTTGGCATTTTATAAAGCTGCAGCAGTACGGCTTTCTGGGCACCTTCTGTGCTCACGCCCCATTTATCCATCATCTTAAGGTCGACTTGCGTGTTTGATTACCATTATAATTGTAATTAGTTTATGGCAGAGACACGCACTGCTCTTGCCAGACATCGTCATCAAAATTGCAAATAGAAAGCAATTTTCACACTTATTATATACACGTGGTGTGCGTGGTAGGGAACGAGAACCACACATGTAGTGTATGTACATACACACATGTACACAGAAGCACACAAGTCCCCATATAGCATGTCTCGCCTCTCAGCTGGTTTTCTTTGCGGGCATGTAATGAGCTCCGTCTAACCAAGCAACCAAAGCATCCAAACCCCCACCCACCCACACACTCTGCTCCTCGAAATTTGGTTAACTTTATTGAGCTGTGAAGCTGCTTGAAGCGCATGTGCGCTGCGTGCTTCGCAATTTCAAGCACTCGAAATTACTTTGGAACTCGTGCCGGCAACTGGTAAGCTGCAACAGGCTTCCTCCATAGATCTTACGGCGCACGAAGCGCAGCAGGCGACTTTCTTTCGCTTGCGACAAAACTGAAAGTTGTCCGTGCCTGACAAACAGTATTAAACATAATGACAAACTGTGACAAAGGCTTTTGTGCCTGAATTGACAGTTAAGACTCAATTTTAAAGCCAAATAGAATTTATAAGGACGACAAATGCATATAGTGGATATAGTGGTCCGATCCATAGTAAAAACACACTGGATCTGGGTCCGGTATCCAGGAAGCTAGATACCAAGTTTGAATTCTCTAGCTCTTATAGTCTCTCAGATCGTTGCGTTCAAACGGACGGACAGACATGGCTCAATCGACTCGGCTGTTGATACTGATCAAGAATATATTGTACATATATATTTTATGGAGTAACCCATAACATTTTACCCTTTTTGACAATTTTCAACCGGCACATGTTATAATAACTTTTTTTTATGGGGTCTTCCACGTCTCTTTCTGCCTGTTACATACAATGAACAAATCCATTATACCCATTTTGTCCATTTTAACTGTACACAAGGTATAATAAAAAGATTGCAAAAAAATTACAGAAAACTTTTTTTTATTAAAGAATCACGTTGAACCGTACTGCCATTGGAAACAAAATTAGACTAGACACTTTTGGACATATAAAGAGTTACACGACGGTTTGACACCCCAGTTTTATGCTATGTGTTCTTAATTAAATTCCCTATTTTAAATTAGGTGTACAACTTTGCATCCGCCGTTTTTTCATAGAAAATCGTGGTTTCATTGTGAAAAACTGTTAACATGTTTAGTAGTCAGAGACTTTCCATCACTTTTTATTCGGTAAACCTCAGCAGCAGATTTTGGAATTGAAAATAAAAAAGTCGTACTTCCCAGAAAAATTTATAATTTGGCTCGTAAGCTGACATTTTCAATTAAAACAAATTTTGTTTTTTTTTTTGCGAAAATCGAACAATATCTCTTTTAAGTTATGTTAGCAAATGTCCAAGCTTATTGTATGGTGTCTAAAATCTATGCATTTTCTTCGCGATTCGCCGCTAAGGCCATCGTAAGAGAAACGGCGGAAGCAAAGTTGTACACCTAATATAATTTTAGTTTTTGATTTTAATAGACTGTATTTTTTTTGCGAAGTAATGTTTTCGACTCGATGTATGTATTTCTAATATCGATATTAATTACACAATGCTGTAGAATTAACTATGATGATATAATGATTGGATCCGGCCAGCTCCGACATAAATATCTGCCGCCTATTAAGAGTATAAAAGCCATATTCGAGATTCCAAAATTTTAATTAATAATATAATATAGCGGATTTTCCCATCGGCTTTCGGCTCCAATACGGAATGATTTTCACATGGTTACGACCAAAAACTGTGATACCAACGCTCTCAGTAGCATTTGGCAAGTCTGCAGTCGGTTTCAACTGGCGATCAATTACCTCATTATACTTTCCAATTATAAGTGGTATTTGCGGATAGCGTCATCAGAAGTGTCCATAGTAAAGCAACCAACTAATCGACTTCTCTGTATCTAATATCTTACAGATGCACATAAACTGAACTCTGGCTTATGGGAGGATACATTAGCGAAGGGCGAAGAGCATCAACCGCATCCGCATCAGAATCAGAATCAGACATCCTCGTTTATAACACCGCCAGTGCAAGGTGAAGCCAGTAATAAGGCCAGCGTGACTACAGCACAGTTACATAGCGCCTTCAGTCGCCGCATCGCCGAGCAACAACAGCAACAGCAGAGGGCGAAGGGCAACCAGATTGGCCAGCAGGCAAAGATCGCCACAATTGCCGGCGGAAGCTTCAGCGCCAACGGTGGCCAGGCTGCCGTTGGTGTTGGGGTCGGTGTTGGTGGGAGCGCGAGCAGCAGCAGCGAACGCGACACAAAGTCACCGCGTCGAGAGCAGCGAGAGACAGAGGCGCCAACAGCCAGCAGCCACTCCGACGAGGAGGCGTTGACCGAAGAGGAGCAGGCCAGCCACAGTGTGACTTCCTTAAGCACCGGAAACCCGCGCAATTCGCAATTGCGTTCCACCTTTAACAAGGCCAAGCAGCATTTGTCCTTTGACAAATGGCGCACGGCCGTCTCCTCCAACTCCAGTACAAATTCCCACTCCGCCCAGCCGCAGTGCAGCCTGAATGACACGAACAGCAGCCGTGACAGCAACATGATTATGCGACGGGCCAGCGCCTGCCCGATGCCCAGCTCAGGGACAACGTCGCAGGGCGAGGACATAACCATTCCTGGAGAGTCTCCGGGTGGTCGTCTCTCGCGATGGTTTTCAATACGGCGAGGCTCGTCACATCAATACGATGTGGGCGGACGGGATGGTCGCCAGTGTTCGACCTCCAGTATTGACATACCGGATGCTGCTGCCGCTGTCAACACGGCCACATTAAAGCCAACAGCAACAGCGACTTTAACGCTGAATGCCCCATCGCCTCAAAAACTAGCCAATCTGAGCGGCAATAATATGATGCCCGACGTTCCTGAGGTAATTCAATAAATGCGCATTAGAGTGGGTCGGTTGTCAAAATCGTAATCTACGATGCACGTAGAAAATACATATAAAATGGTACAACATTTGTATGTATTTTGTACGTATTTTGTACCACCGCGCATTCGTTTCGCCAATGTTGGTGGCAAAAATCTGTAACTTTTGAACTAGGTGAGATATCGGGTTGAAACTTGAACTATATATGGGCATTTCCACAGAAAGGTCCACCGCGGCCGAAAACGTAAAATTAAACAAAAATTCACATCTTTTGAAATTTTCTTCCAGAAATGTATTTAAGTTATTTATTTGAGCAATATACACTAGAAGGAATTCAATAGGATGAAGATATATATTCTACATTGGAATAAATTCACTTTTTCCATATTTATGTCAATTTTCTTAAAAATTGACTTCCAAAATGGACCGTTTGTGTTTTAACGATTACACTAAGTAGGACAGTAAAATTATAACATGAACCATTTTAATTCAAAGAAATATATTGAAAGTTTAATTTAAATAAGTTTTTCGGGCTGTTTTGGATATAAAATTTAAAAATAGAGAGACAGAAAGAACATAAAAATAGTGATGGTAAAAAATGTCCCGTGCGCGATGTCCCGTGCGAATATACGTCAAATTGAATTAAAAAAAAAGTGACAGTCATCTTTGAAAAAAATCATAACCATTTTTAAGAGGCATCAATGCACAAGAGTTTAAAATTAGTTGCATTAAAATATTGCCTCTGGATTCGCTGAAATTGGCGTTTGAATTGGTTGACCTCACAAGCCACTTCTGTTTCGTGTCCCGTGCGAATCACTTGAATTTTGCTATTATCTTAAAAGATAAAAATTACGCAAAATCAATCTTTGCACCAATGAAAGAGCTAATCAAATGCTATATGTTAAGCCCTTCATAAAAAAAAAACCGTTTCCTTTTTACCGTTTTTTTACTTTGAATGTGTACGAATGTCCCGTGCACGAGTTTGGAAATGCCCATATCCAAAGCATTTTTGAAAAAAGAAAATAAGAGTGGGCGTGGCACTAAAAAGAGCCTAAAATAACGGTCAAATACAAACTAATGACAGTTTTTGTAATTTTATATTTTCCAAATTTTTTTTTAATTTAAAAATAAAGTTTAATTTTTTTTTTACATTTTTAAAAAATTTTTAATTTTATGGAAATATGTTAAGTGAAACAAAATAGTTTTAATGCACTTGCTTAGGTATCCATGCGTGCTTAAAATGACAAAAAGATATTTGATTTTAGACCTATTGTCAAATCTTCTTAGAATTCGTCGTAGATTACGATTTTGACAACCGCTTGGTGCATTTATTTTTGCTCCATACAAATTGATCCACTCTTGTGTACATACATATATGTCTATAAATACCATGCAAACATATCAAATTGTCTCATTTCAGTATGAGGACGACGAGAGCTCCACGCCAGAAAGTCACCGATACGAAATTGACCTGATGATACCGCCGGGCAGCAGGGCCAACGGGACCGCACGTACTGCCCAGGGTCGACTAATAGTGCCAATGCTGCCCCCGGCACCACCTGGGCTCTCACAGCAGCAGCTCAAGCGGCGACACATTGTGGCTGCCATCGTGCACAGCGAGAACTCGTACGTGGCCACGCTGCAACGTCTAGTCAATGTGAGTAACAACAGGTATTCAATTTCGCAAAACACTCAGTGCCAAGCAGTTGGATCTGCTTTGAACAGGAAATTTATCGACTTAAAAAAGTACAATTGTGTTGTTTGTTTGAGACATGGATTGGATAGACGGATAGAGTATATAATGATAATATTTTGGTTTGTTTTATTGGCTTGGGAGAACAATCGGTGTGTAGTCCGCCAGTTGTAAGTCTTCATTCGGCTCCTCGTCTTCGTTCTCGTTGTTCAGTTCTCCAATTTTGAGTGTAAGTCTAAAGTTCAGACTCATCTTTGGCACCACAAATCGGCACACTTCGCGCTCCTCCTCCACATGCAAGGGTTGGAGTTGAATTATATTTGCCTTCGGTGTGTCCGTCAACGTTGTCTGCGACGCGTCCTCTGCTTCATCATCATCATCACGTTGGCCCAGTGTTGTTGCGGAGTCAACCGACAGGAGATTTGATGAGTCAGGGCTCAGCAGCACATCAAGCTCAAGTGGAAACAGCATGTACAGCTCACCTGTGGTGGCATCTCTGTGCACCTGGCCTAGCTGATTCCCATCTTGGGCTTTTATCAAGTTTATCTCATCTACTGCCTCCTTTGTCCAGTTGTTCGTTAATGTTGAATCATCCTCGTTTTGTGCGATGACATCATCCACACAGCCGGGTTCAGGCAACTGGAAATTGTATAGTCCAGGTGCGTTGAGCTTGATGTATCCCTGCTTAGAATCGGACTCCAGATACATCTCCGCCTTGCTGAATGTGTCCGTTATCAGACATACCTTGTCCGCATCCAATTTCAAAATTTCATCCTCATCAGGATCTGCTACCAGTAATTTGTAAGCCATCTTGTAAACGGGAATTGTGTGTCCAAAAGCTGATCAAGTTATATGCACTTCTTAATATGTAATAGTTATTCTTTTATTTTATGTTTCATATAAATTTTCCTTTATGAATTTATTGTAATTTGTGTCATTTTTCTGTAAATTTTAATTTAATGTAAATTCTCATGACACCCTTAGAGGCACTGTAAATGTTCCCCAAATGTTCTATTACTTTTTAATTTAACTCGCTATGCCTCTAACTATAATAATGCTAATTCTCATGTCAACTCATTTGTTTTCTTTTTACATGCCATTCCATTCTCACGTCATGTGCCGCCACTCTCCGTCATAACTAACTTCAATACCAACACTAACATAACGCCATGCATATGTAAATTGTGTCCATCAAACTTTCACGCACATTCACTTAAATATTTGAACTATCATTTACTCCCTTGTAAAATAAATAGTCGACAAATTAGTTAAACAACGATTAAAAAAAACCATGCAAAATTCAGAATTCGAACGGCGATCAGAGATACATAAGTCTACTTTTGGTAAACAATTAACATCAAATGAAGAACATTGTTATGCAAATATACTAACTATATTCTCTTTTTCTTTCTCCCTCTCTCTCTCTATCTCACTGTTCTTCGCAGGATTACAAAAAACCACTCGAAGAGTGCAGCCCCCCAGTGCTAAATTCTGCAAAAATCGCCACGCTGTTTCATTGCTTGCCGGACATTCTCCACTCGCACAAATTGTTTCGCATCTCGCTGGCAGAATGTGTGCGCAACTGGGATCGGGATGAGAAGATCGGAGACTGTTTTGTGAGTGCCTTTGGCAAGCCACAATTATTGGAGATCTATTCGGGATTTATTAATAACTTTTCGGCCGCCATGGAGTTGGCCAAAATGGAAGAGAAGCGCAAATCGGCGCTGGCCGATTTCTTCAAGGTGAAGCAGATTAGCGCCCACGATCGTCTCTCCTTTTTTGGCCTGATGGTAAAGCCGGTGCAGCGCTTTCCACAGTTCATACTCTTTCTGCAGGACCTACTGAAGTATACGCCTCAGGGCCATCACGATCGCATGTCCCTGCAGTTGGCGCTCTCTCAACTGGAGCTGCTTGCCGAGCTGCTGAACGAGAGCAAGCGTGAAGCAGAACAGTATCAGGCATTCAAGGAGATGCTGGGTCATATCAGCGGCACCTTCAACACCCGCTCCCTCAACGTCAGTGACAATAGTGGCAATCGGGCCCGCTATCTGTTGCGGGAGGATAATGTCACGCACATGGAATTCAACCAGGCTGGTTTCATCATCAAGTGCAAGCAACGACGTCTGCTCTTGCTCAACGATAAGGTCATTTGCGTGTCCGTTGCTCCCAAGCAGTCGCACGATTTTGGCGCAACGGAAAAGCTCACTTTCAAATGGATGTTTCCAGTGAACGATGTCGACATCGTGGATAACAGCACCTCGGCAACTCTCTCCAGAATACTAACAGCAAGTAGGTTTGCTCGCCGGCACAATTTGTATACCCGTTACTTTAAAAATAAGTAATATTCGTTGCAATGAATGTAACTGGGAGAATTAAGCATCTCCGACCCTATAAAGTACATAAGTTCTTGATCAGCATTAACAGCCGAGTCGATATAGCCATGTCCGTCTGTCTGTCCGTTCGTCCGTCCGTCCGGGTCTAGACCTCAGAGACTATAAGAGCTAGTGCAATCAAATTTGGCACACAGTCTACTATAAACCCCACGCAGATCAAGTTTGTTTCAAATTTTTGCCACGCCCCTTTTCGCCTCCGCAAATCATGAAAAGCCACCGCACAGTTTTAAAGATATTAGGATATGTTATTTAGTAACGTTAGCTCCTATTATTAGCTATCATCCTATTAAATCTTAACGAGATTGGACAAGTAGAAAGGTGGTAATGGGGTTTTTTTTTTTTAAATATTACGTTTGTTTTATTCTTTTACTAACTGACGTTAACTACTATTATTACCTATCATCCTACTTAATCGCAACAAGATCGGCCAACCATAACCGTAGTAATGGCTGATTTAAGGTTTTTAAGCAATGTAAGTGCCTAAAAGCATGCAATAAAAAATATTTTACATTTATTTTTATAAGTAACGTGTATCCTATAGTCGGAAGCTCGACTATGGCCTTTCCCACTTGTTTTTGTTATTTTCTTTATTAAACATGACTTTCTTGCAGGTTTGAATCGTGGAGGCAGTCTCAAGTCGAATAGCAGCACAGGCAACACTAGTCAGGGCTATGCGAACGCAACACTCCCTAGTCATGCGCAGCCTGGTCTCAGTAGCCTGGGGCCATATACCGCCGGGGATGCCCATAGCTCGCCAGCCGCGCAGTTGACGAACGGGGCGGATAACCTGTGCAATGAGATGAGCACCCTGATGTTTGACTACGAGGTGATCTCGCGCATACACGACTTGGTGGGCAGCCTGAAGGGCAGCTACAAGGAGCTCAACTCGAATACCACGCGCAACGTGCTTAACGCGATACAAGGATCGATCCAGCAGAAGGACGAGGAGATGGCCTGGGTGGACTCTTGCTGTTTACAGCTAATTGGTCGCCACAAGTCCGGAAAGGAGGAGACCTTCACATTCCAAACGCAGTCGCCAAGTGTGAAGAAGGAATGGATTACTGAGTTGCGGCTGGCTCAACTGGCGCTCGATCCAAACAATTCACCGGCCTGGGAACGTTCTTTGGCCTCGTCGGGATCACAGTCACATCATTCTCAGTCCCACTCGCATCACCCGCGCCCCAATTCCTACAGTCCACAGCAACTGTCGGCGAGTCTTCAGTCCACGCTGCTCACTTACGAGCAGCAACAGTTGCAGGAGGCCGTCCAGCAGAAGCAGTCGCGCAAAATGCCGCTCTTCGTCAAGGCAATGCCCGTCTACCACTCACAGCATCAAACGGAGGTAGGTGACAATATAGCAGGAATTATTCCACTTACGAATGTCGAAAAATTTTACTCATAATATGATAATTCGGATAAAAAAAATTAGGAATCCTAAATTAGGAATACAACGGTGGCCAAAAGTATTTTGGCACCCTTTAAAGTTAGTTCTAGCCAAATATTAAACTTACTTCATGTAAAATTTGGGATCAATGGAAAGGTCTTTTGAATTCCTTTCGAATGATGCAATATTCTCCTTAACCCATTAGGTACCCATTGAAATATTCGAATATTTGTAAACGTCAACTTTTTCAACATTTTTCCTCGATTTTTTAAAAAAATTTTTTGATGCAGAAAGTTTATTTAAACAATTTAAATAGTATCTGCAAAAAATTTTTTTCAAATATCTCTTCTCTAGTTTTTTTTATAATTGTTTTGAAAATGGCGAAAAAGGCATTTTTTCATCATTTTCATGCAAAAGGTGCCTTTTTTGCCGTTTTCAAAAAAAAAAATTTTTTTTAAATCGAGGAAAAAAGTTGAAAAAGTTGACGTTTACAAATATTCGAATATTTCAATGGGTACCTAATGGGTTAAGGAGAATATTGCATCATTCGAAAGGAATTCTTAAGACCTTTCCATTGATACCAATTTTTACATGAAGTAAGTTCAAAATTTGGCTAGAACTAACTTTAAAGGGTGCCAAAATACTTTTGGCCACCGCTGTAGATTAATTAGGAATCCAAAATTACGAGTCCGAAATTAGGAGTACAGTTATTAGGAATTCAAAATTAGGAAGACAAAAATTGTGAAAACAAAAATTGGGAGGAAAACAAATATTAAAAAAAGCCGAAATCAAAAATATTTTATTAATTCATTTTATTTTGTTATTTCCTATTTGTTAGCAAAAACACAACATTTGTCGAACCATTTATTTCAAAATCAGAGCTTCGATTTCCAGCGCATGTGATATTTATTCGATCCATTTATTTTAAAATCTACATGTTTATATTGTGTGCCACCTTATATAAAAAATCAAAAATGTTTTCATCTTTGTGTTGCTCGTATGTATTGAGTAGCTATTTAACACGGTTGCCTTTCATATTTTGATTGTTTTTTTTTCGGGCGTATCTCCAATGACAGGATTTTTTTTCCGTATTTTTGTTTCCTAATTTTTGTACTCTGCGTATTTTTGTGGTCCGGTGGCTGAGTGGTTATAGTCGCCGACCTGTCACATAATTAGAACTTTCAGTTTGAAAAAAACTGGGTTTGATTCCCCCCGTCAACTCTGGTCAGATATGTGTTTTTTTATAGCCGTCATTTAAAAAAAAAAAATATTTTTCATAGTTGAAATTCCTAATTTATGATTCCTAATTTTTTCTTCCCATTTTTGGATTCCTAAAATTTTATTCTTGGTTTTTTTTCTTTTGTTTTTAAAGCATATCAATGAATCAACGATCTCGATTTTTCCATTTATTTTCCCTTAGGTACGCTGTGGATGCTACTATAGCATTGCCAATGACACAAAGCAGAGCGGAAATGCGCGTCGTCGCCATAAGCAGCTCAACTACCTGTGGATGTGCAGCAGCGATGGCACCTCGTCTCACATTACCGTGCTGGCCCAGCATCCCCAGCAGGCGGGCAACCTGCGCGAAGCTGGCGCCTTTGATCTGGTGGAGACGCAAGTGACTGCACTGGAGTTTGTCAAGGGACTAGATCAGGGCCGAACACGGGCCGAGCACAATAGCCTGTTGGGCGACCTTGTCTGGCTGGGCACGGATAGTCGCAAGCTCCTTGTCTACTCGGCTCGCAATCCAGAACAGGAGGAACAACTTGGAAGCTATTCAGTACCGGGCGCAGTGCAGCGCATTCTCTTTCATTTCGAAGCGGTCTATGTGTCGCTCTCTAATGCCTTAGTGCTGATCTATAGGCGCTCGTGTGACGGTGTCTGGCAGCTGCGCGATCCGCAGCAAGTGGCACTTGGTGACAGCGGAATGCCGGTGCCAAGCCTGTTGCCCATCAACATGAATGTGTACGCCTCGTGCGCCAATCGTGTCTATGTCCTCAATGCCCTCAATGGGGAGCTGCAGCGCAGCTTTGAGGTGCAGCATGGCGCCAGTCAGCAGGTCAATCTGATGGCGCATTCGGGCATTGGACTCTGGATATCTCTAAAGAACTCGACGATGCTCTGTCTGTATCACACTGAGACATTCAAGCACCTGCAGGATATCAACATTGCCTCCAGCGTGCTGCGCAATGACGGCAAAAAGGAGCAGGCACTGAACAACAGCTCGATCTACGTGACCGCCATGATGGCATGCAAGGGACTGCTCTGGGTGGGCACTAATGTGGGAATCGCTGTCACCATACCGTTGCCCCGCCTCGAGGGCGTGCCGATCATCAGCGGTGGCATCAGTATGTCCTGTCACGCCCACTTCGGCCCCATCACTTTCCTGTTACCGCTCATACCAAAGGTTTATCCGGCCTATAAACCAATCTCTGCTCCACTAGTGCCCACTGTTCCCAGCATTAGCGACGATCTGCAGCTGGCTGCCATCGATTCTGATCCAAAGAAGCTTTCTGCAGCAGACCTAGACGAAAGTACAGTCATACTACGGCGTGATTTGCCTAAGAACAATGAATGTTCAATCGATGGGTCGACCACGCCTGTCACCTGCATGCTACGTGACCGGGAACTGAGCTCCGAGGCCCCGCCAGAATCTGTTTTGGCCAGATCTTCGCCGCGTAGCTCCAAGTTGGACAAGCAGCATTCGCAGGACCAAAGCTTCACCGCCAAGATACGTGCCTCACTGGCCAACTCGCCTGCTTTTCATCGCAAGCGCTTTCGTGATTTAGGAGCAGTCACTTCTACCGATGCCAGCTCACGCATGTCCAAGACCCTGCCTCGAGGACTGGGCTCAGCAATGACAGGCATTGTAAGTGCGGGACTACATTCAAACACAAGCACAATTTCACAGCATGGGGAGCACGGTTACTGCGATGTATATGGACTATATGGGAAGTTGATATTCGTCAAGGAGGACTACGACGCCGAGGAGGGAACGCAGGGCAACCTCATGGATATGATGTACGAGGGCATAAGGCGCTCCGATCCCGAGCTGGCCTCCATACCCGGCAAGGTATGCACTCTGGACCGGCGACTGCGCATGAAAGCTGCGCGACCACGTTCTCTGGACTTGTCCAACTGGTCAGTGGACTCGAAATCGTCCAGCTTGTACACTTCGTCCGGCAGCGAGGAGAGTATGGGCATACGCCTCTTTGGGGGACGATCCGTGTCTCGTAACAGCAGCAGCGCCAGCCATAAGACCTCTGGTACGGGCAGCGACCTGGGCAACATATCCGAGAACGGGCTCATGACCACCGCCGATATTCACCAGCAGCAGCAGCAGCATCAACCACACAGCACGCCAAAGTCCGATGATGGATACAAGCTGATGCAGGTGCAGGCATCTTCTTCCGATACGCAGGCAGCACCAGCAGCCGTGGCAACACTAAAGCGGAAACAGAAGCAAAACTCAAAGCAGCAGCAGCAACAAAGCGCGGACGGGCCACGGACCGTGATCACCTTGATGGGCGGTCGGGGCTACTGGCGACATGTGTGGTACAACAGCAGCGCCAGTTCGCCTGGCCACAAGAATGCGTCCGGTATGAGCGGAGCGGCTGGCGCTGCAGGTCCAAACAGCAGCTCTGGCAGCTGCTCATCGCTGACGGCGAACTCGAACGATGCGCATATCGTGGTCTGGGAGAAGAAGTTATAATCGGAGGAGTCGGTGTGCTGCTGTACGCTGCAGCAGCATCCGCACCAGCACCAGCCACCCTTGATGGAGCTGTGGCGACGTGTTGATGAGCAGCGGCATGGACGTGTTCGCTTCCGGGCTACGCTCACGCAATGCGACCGCGAACGCAGAGCTGGCCTTGGCAACCCCAACTCCAACTCCAACTGGCGGACGGATGGCCAGAGACCGGCGACTGGCAGTATGCTGAGCGCCAGTCTGAAGCGACTCAGTAAGCTGAAGCGGTGCGGCAGCCTGAAGGAGTTCTAGGCTACCCGCGAGTGGAGAACAATGAACGATGCTAAGAAAATTTTACCATGTATCGGTCGCCAAATGTAAATATTCTGCTCATGTGTACTTTATAGTATTAGGCTAAGATTAATCACGATCTTGTGGCGAATTATTCATTGTTAGATACAAATACGAGTAGCTGTGAGAACACGAATGTTTATCCGTTTTTTTTATATCGAATATATTTCATATGAATACTTATATACATACATACCTGTTGAACCTTACCTTTGAGCAAACAAAGAACTGCGCCTTATTTAAACAACTTTTTTTTTGTCGCCTTAAGAGTGTTAGCCTTAGACGTAAGCTAAATTTTTGTTTTTTAATAATTTATATATATAATATACAATACATACACATATTTATATATGCATATATAATTTTAAATAATATATAATATAATATATAAACTGAATATCCAAATATACATAATTGTCATTAATAATACGTTTTGATGCATTAAAACAGATGCAGAGAGCTGCAAATCAATGAAAACAAAGAACTGAAAAGCCAAGATACAAATAATGTTCTGTTTATAATAAGATTTAGATCTATTAATATGTATGCAAAGTAAATACTTTAAAGTTTAAACAAAAGAATACTATCCGTCAAAGCAAAAGAGCAAGCAGAACAGAACCTTAATATGTGTAGCAGAAAACAATCTAAACACAACTGAATCATACTGAACTGAAAGCATGCTTAATAAAACACAAACTCGTTTTGAAAATATGCTTGATTTTCAGTAGAACTTAAGCTTAAAATTGATTAAGGACAAGCGAAACTTTCGGGCGCACTCGACAGTAGGATACCCTGTGCCTAGGCACTTAGATGCCGTTCGATACGCCGCCGATTTGATGCCCTTGCTGTGCGCTGCGAGTTTGATTAACATCTCTTTAGAAACAGCAACAATTTTCTTACTTATCCTTTATTATCGACCAAACAATATATTGTACGACGTCTTTAAATTAAATTAATTTAAAAAAATAGTAATAAATCAAGAATGCTCAGCATCCACCGGAGTTAGAACTCAGATCCTCATTTTTTGCTCGACTGTGTGAATTGCGAACTGATAAATGAGACAAATTCATCGATTAGGCTGATGCTGGCAAATTCGGTATACATACATACATTCTGTCAAATAAGTACCCGGAAATTTGAAATAAAACACAAACAACTTATCAATCATCTAAATTTATTATATCCCCTTCAAAATAGGCCCCTTCTGAGGCAATACACTTCTTCCAACGAACAATCCAATCATCGAAACACTTTTTAAAGCTATATTCCGGGATGGCCTTCAGTTCTCGTTACGAATTAGTTTTGATGTCTTCAATGCTCTCAAAACGGGTTCCACGAAGTGGTAATTTGAGTTTTGGAAACAGGAAAAAGTCACACGGGGCCATATCTGGAGAGTACGGTGGTTGGGGATTGATTACGGTGTTGTTTTTGGCAAAAAAAACACGAACAAGCATTGAAACGACTATTTTAACCCCTTTTTCCTCCTTTTCATACAAAAAGTGAATTTTGAGCAGTTTTCAAAAATGCATAAAAAATACAAGCGAAGAGATTTTTGAAATTTTTTTTGCAGTCACTCTTAGAATTGTTTGAAGAATCTTTTTGCATCACTTGAAGCAATTTGTTCTATTTGTAACGCAGAATTTAATACATATTCTTTGGTCCATTTTTATTAAAAGTCAAAAATCGAAGAGCATACAAAAGGTTGACTTGTTCCTAATGACGCCGTAACCAAACTAAATGACACATAGCAATAAAAATTAGCAGAATAGTGGCTGACAGTTGTGCCAACCTGGGAAAATTTTTTTTAGAAATATTCTCAGAGGGAAAATTTAAAATGAGAATTTCCGGGAACTTATTTGACAGAATGTATAGTACCTTCCATTACCTAACCATTACTTCTCGTTGCTTGCTGCAAACACTCAGTGTTTGACAAAAAATTTTGAATATATTCACTATTGCTTAAATGTTGAATTGTGAAGTGAAGTTGGTGAGTAGTTCTTAAGCATGACTCCACACCTGTTTTTATAAAAACCTTTACACCCAAAATTAAAGGTGATGTCAGTTGTTTTCGAATTACGCCCACCACAGTGGACGGACCACCACAGTGGTATATGCTATGTGAGTACAAATATTGAGTTTAAATTCGAAATATGTATATACACACTATAGCAGAGGTCTGCATGGCTGCATTTAAAACGTCAGATGAGACATTCATGCTCAAATGAATTAAATGTGTTCGGCTGCGTCTTCCAATGAATTGTATGAATGAATTATAACCGAAATCTTCACATTCAAAATAGGCAAAGTGAATTGAATGACGAAATAGGCTAATGAAACGAGACAGTGGGATAAATGACATAATTCTTGTTTCTTTTTATTTAAAGTAAAAATCTAGTCACGAATATTAGCTGCTACAAATAAAAATTATTTTAAAAAATAGTTTGTATTCTGCGTACTCTGGCAGTTTTGCTTTATTCATTTCGTTCGTTTCGCGTTCACTCGATGCTTACTTAAATTAAAGTCAAAAATTAGTATTCAATACAATGAAATCGAATCACTGAATTCGTTGCACTCAGAGAACTGAATGAAACTCACAAGTATTCAGAGACGCTTAAGTTTGAATGCAGCCAAGCAGACCTTTAATGCACACATATGTACTTAGGTTTGCGCCCAGACTTACATTCATATACATATGTAAACAATCCACACCAACAAAATTCCAAACACAATTACACATATGTATATAACAATTTTTACAAAATAATTAAACTAAATTAAATACATTTGACATAAGACAGATAAAAATGATGTAATTTTTGTATCAGTGACAAATAGACTTTTGAATAGCTAAACATACATACATTCATAAATATTTATCTATATATCTACATACACTTTAATAACAAAGCCTATTGAAAGTCACTGTATTAACACACAAGCAAATTTCCATTTTTAATGGAAAAAATCATTGTGTGTATTGGAAAAAAATCTGAATAAAAACCTTTTAAAAATATTAAATTTTTATTAATATTTTCCACTGATACCTGAAGTTGCCAGTAATTTTATAAAAATAACCAGGAGTTTAGAGCCGATCTTATGAAACACAACAATGTACATATCACTGTGGATATACATACATACAGTGGCTCACAGCTTTTTTCCACCAGCACAAAGAGCAACTTTAATCAAAAGCTTCAGTTACAACTTACTAAAATACAAACCTTATTAAAAGTATTAACAGAAAACTAAAGTTATGTATATCCACTCATAATTTGAAAATATTTAAAATTACTTGAATATTTTTGAGTTTTTGTAATAATCAACTTTTTCAAAAAATGTTTTGATGTCAAAAGTTACTCTAAACAATTTTAATAGTGACTGCAAAAGGGGGCGACTCCACCTTTTTTTCATAATCTATAAGTAAAACTTAATACTATTCGTCACAAAATTAGATTTCAGAAATTTTGGGGCATGAAAATGATTTCGTCTTTTACCTCGTAAAGAGTTTTTTTTTTATAATATCAGAAATTTAAAGTAAGAAATCAGAAATTTGACATTATTGTCAAAACGTACATATTTAGTGTTTGTAGAATTATACTACAGTGACATGGCCAAGATTATGAGAGTAAAACACATTAAGTCAAAGTGCGTTGCAGAGACACCCTTAGATTTAACAAACTACAGTACACTGGTGGTACTTATAAATTTTAAAGGATACGATCAGGATTTTGTTAAAGGTTTGTTGGTATTTATTGACTCTATTCATATTTAAATACATTAGAGCTAAAAAAAAATATTTAGATGGGCCGCAAGAAGCATTGAACTGCTGAAGAAAAGAAGATTGCCGTGAATCTTCAGAAAGAAGAAATCAAAATAAGAAGAAATCTTCCCACACTACGGACACCCGCATCTAGAGGTGGAGCGCTATCGATGGTCGAGCGCTATCAGGCCGCTATCGATGGCAAACCTGCATTATCTATTGTTTTCAATAGTTTTTATGACAGTTTATGCTTCACAGAAATGCGCACATTTCGTATCTGCAATAGTTTTAGAAAGCTTTTTGCTTAATAATTACTTAATACATTTTTATGGCATGGATAAGTTCCTTACTTTTGTCGAAAATGGTAAATTTATTTGTATTTATAATTTAAGGGGAGGTTCTTTTGGATTTTTTTGAAAAAATTTAATTTTTTTTTTTTACATAAAATGAAAGTTATATATATATAGAATATATGTGCCAAAGGATTTTTCAATACGACGCGTTTTTTTTTGAGATAGGGCGTGTCAAACGTACCCATGTCACGCGCGCTGCGTACCCGCTGTCACTTTCCAAAAACTTTAAACCCGTTTTTCTCGAAACCATGTTTTCTAATCTAATTTCAAGTACAGGTCTTGTTCTATTGATCCGATTTCCTTCATTCAAAAAATGTTTTAAAGTATATACTTTTTTGTATGGCTTATACCTAAAATTGGCATAAAAAATTGTTTATTTATAATTTTTAAACGAGATCAAAGTAAAAAAAAGTGTAAAAATTTCATTTTTTTTTTTAAACGACCATGAAATTGGTTTTTTTTCACCAAAATTAATTGAAGTTAGGTATAAGCCATAAGAAATTTTATCTTTTTTAATAAATTATATACATTTTTCATTTCACTTTACTACCAGAGGCCCCACACTTGAAGAAGCAGAGCGATATTTTGAGAGTCGAGGTCGACGAGATCTGCCATTTTGAAGCCGCCATTTTGAATTTCTCAGAAATCACTTTTTTTTTTTAATCGTCAATAAACAACGAATCAAAGTTCGAAAGCAGAAGTTCGTATGTATTTTCATTCTCCCACAAACCATTCTCAAATTTTGCTTGATTTTCGGCCAAATCCAAAAGAACCTCCCCTTAAGCAAAACGACGCGGCTCACCTGCAAAGTATGAAAAGTATACAGATTTCCGGCTAAACGTTCAGCCGGTCTGTACAGTCACTTTATGTGGGAAATTTTTGCCGGGAATTTCTGAGGCTGTAGGCCACTGGAAAACTGTGTGAAATCGGAGGCAGATAACTTACTTTCTTACTTCTTCTTTCTTACTTTCCATTTGGAAAGGCCTCCTACAAGTTGATTGTAAGAAAATACAATAATTAAAACAAATTTGGTGTCTAATTGGTTATATGTTTCATTTATTTACATAAAAAAGGAATGAAGGGGAAAACCAATTCGGTCAAGCTTTCGGAGAAGAAGGTTATGGTTTAGAGCAGAGGTGCCCAGCGCTTATGCACACGCCGCACATTTGTTTTTGTTTTGCACATAGCATATGGGAATAGATCAATAGACATACCAGTAGCGATTGAGGAGACGTTGCAGTTGGTCCCCTAAAATCTAATAAGGCGGACAAAAAAGTACAAAAGAAAAAGGAAGTCAAAAAGCAAATGAAAGTGCAAATTGGTACTTCACATTTTTATCTTTATTATTTATTACTTGCTTTGCTGTTTGTTATTTAATTATTTTACTTAATTGTTGCATAATTTACAAAGTACACATAGTAAACAAAAAAATAAGATTAAAAAAAAAACAATTAAAATCATAAAAAAAATCTGACAGGCGCAAAAACGATAGTTGCGATTTTGAAATTCTTTCTGTTAATGATTGACATTTCATCTAACAGATACTCTTTGAGTGTTTTTGCTTTGACTGCCAAATAAATACACATTTATTGATTAAACAACATGGTTTGTCATTAATTAAATTTGGTATAAAAATCTAAAACATTTGTTTTTACATTTTTTGCAGTTTCAATTGCATTTCATATATTTAATATACATACGTTTGCATAACTATGCTTATATGTCGTTCGCTAAAATATTTAATTTTCGCTTCAATTCAATATTATTTTTGTTAGCAAAAAACACTTACAATAAATACTTTATATACTTCTTCTCCTGCAAATTTTCGTTACACCTTGTTTGTGTTGCACAAGTACATGGCAGAGCTGGATACTTTTTATCTCTACACGTTGCATGGGCCCTTTCCTTGTGCGTGTGAACACTCAATTTAATATATGTAGCTAGCTTTATTACAATCATTGACTTTATTCAATTTGTTGTATTTTGTTTGGTTATCATTGCAAACTAAAATACAGATCGTTACAATTCAATTTTGCTAAACGTTTTCATGAGTTATTGAATACGGAACTGGGATCAGCATTGTTAAGCCTTTAATGGGGCCGCATTTTGATTTATTGAGGGTGGAAGATTCACTTGCAATGGTATTGGTATTGGTGTTATTAACAAGTGGCAGAGCACAAAATAAATTGACTTAAAAACATAACAACAAAGTCTAAAACATAAGTACGGGTTACATGTGTTACAGTTACATTATAAATAGCTGATGACGACAACAACTAAATGCTTGGCTAAAACAGATGGGTCTTAACTTAATATATGATACATACACGTTACATAAATATACATTTATATACAAATACAAAGAAGCGTGGACGATATTTAAAGACAAGAATAAATAAAAAAAAAATCCTTTTTCGACTTGATTTGCTGGCTTTATTAATAGCTAAATACGCCATTTAGACAATTTTATTGTTGTGTATTTGTACATATGTATGTATGTAATTATTCTCTATATACGTACATACATGTATGTACCTACATATATGCCAAATTACATATATACATAACAAACTTATACACTGCAATTACAAATAAACTTGTACAAATAGTGATCTCTTCGATACGTTTATAAATATTGGCGCTTTTGATTAGGTTTAGTAGCACATTTGTAGTTAATATGTATGTAGGTAGCTAATTATCGAACTCGAACTTGAATTCGACCAGACTTGTTTTACTTTCAAGTTGATTGCAATGCATATGTATTTATATATATGTATATATATACATATAAATTTGAAAGTATATACGAGAAGTATATAGTGTTATACTCCCGTGCACAATCGGATAAGCTGCATGTGTATACGCATGCATTTGCTCAATTGTGGGCGTGTCGTGAATCTAACTTAGTTAATAAATTTATATTGACAATATAAAAGCACATAAAGTTGTTGTGTCTAATGCGTAAAAAACGACGAAAATCGTGAGCAAAATAATCGCTACAAGTAGTTCTCTATAAATCTGCTGCTTCAATTCGCTTCCAACTCTTCACAACACACTAAAGAAATCTTGTGTTACCCATATCTAACTTATTATAGACTGTGTATAATAACAATAATAAAAGTATTAATTTAAATTGTTAAAATTAATAATCAAAATTGAAATAATTAAAAATAATGCAAAAACAATGTTAAAAACGAACAGCGCCCAAGATAAAAGCAACGCGAATGCGATAGACAACTTAATCACGGATACTATGTACAAAACTTGGGGGTAACTTGACTGCTTCAGAAGAACGTGGAGAACTTGCGCTTGTTTGGAATCTTACTGATGTTGAGGTGACTCTGGTTGATACCGTTGCTGTGCTTGGCGGATGGCACGGGCACGGGCATGGGCAAAGACACGGGCACCGAAGCGTAGGCCGCCGGTTCCGCGTCATTATTTAATTTAGTGCGCTGCACATAGATCTGCTGATCATGCTGGTGTTTTTGATTAGCATAAAAGGCGGACGCTGCCGATGCCGCGGCTGAAGCGGGCGGCAGTACGACGACAGGCACAACCACGGGTTATACGGAGATCTCGTAGTTCATATCGTAGATGCTGGCGCGATCAGATGTGCCTGTGGCATTCGTTGCAGACACTGCTGCTGCTTTGCGCCCCGCCGCAGCTGCTGCAGCAGCGGCATTCTGTTGTGCCAAGCTTGTGGGCACTCCGCTGGGCAGGCCTCCATTATTGCGTCCTATCGTTGCGGCCGCGATTGCTTGCTGCTGTTCGAGTGTCTGCATCTCCATGGAGTCGGTCATCTCGAGGGCGCGCACAAAGCTCATTGGTCGGGTGGGTGTCTGTTTGCGCTTGATCTGCGGCGAGGGCTGCGGCTGCAGTGCACCAGCCGCACTGTTCACACCCACACCCCCCAGCGAATTTGGCGGAAATACAGGTACTCCACCGCGTAGCTGTGGCTGATAACCGCCACCGCCACCGCCAGCACTGGCATTGCTGGCAGCTGGAACACTGGCAATGCTGCCACAGCTGCCGGATGCTGCAGTTGCCCCAGTGCCACCGCCGCCATACCGAAGTATATATGTTTGAGCGGCAGATGTTTGTGGCATGGTTGTGGGGCTAGTGGGATTTGATCGATGATATGAGGCGGCTGCTGCTACTGCGGCAGCAGCAACGGCAGCCTGCTGTTGTTGTTGCTGTTGCTGCTGTTGTTGCTGCTGCTGCTGCTGCTGATGTTGTTGTTGTTGATTGGCATAGTCCTGCAGGCGCGAGTGAGTCAAAATCAGTGGATGGGCGCCTCCGCCGGCAGTTATGTACTGAGCGTGCTGCATGACACCGCCTGCATTGCTGCTGCTTGACAGAGTGCCTGCACTACTGCCAATGCTGACGGAGGGCTGGACACCAGTGAATCCGGGCGAGGTGTCCTTCCACATGTAGACGCCGCGCTGAGGGCTGCCAGCCAGCTCTCGTATGTTGTCAACCGTGTTGTTGGAGCGCGCATACGAGAGCTCTCCGCCAACGGTGCCCTGTCTCACCAGCTCTCCCTCGGAGAGAAACCGACGTTGCGGGCTGCCGCCATAAGCTGCCTGCGCCAATGATTGTTGCTGCTGTTGCAGTGCTAGAGAAATGATAATTTCGATTAGATATGAGTGCTAAACTAGGTAATTAGTAGAGGTCTGCATGAATGAGTGAATATGAAATCGAACTTGAAGAGCTTTGGCTGAATGAAGAGCTCGTTTGAGACTCAGTGGGCCAACATTCAATCGAAGACGCCTGAATGTGAATGACAGAGAAGATGAATTTGGTTTGAGTTCATTCGAATTAACCAGAAACATTTTAATTCATTTATTTTTAAGAAATTAAAATAACGTCTTGAAGCTATTAGTACATTTTTTAATTTTATAGCTATAAAATATGATTTTACGTACATACATATATGTATGTGATTAGTCTATATTTGAATGTAGAAACATTATTTTGTTAACGTTGTCTGGTTTGGTGGCAATCACACGTTTTTCAGTTATAACATACTCTTCCGCGGTTCGCTGGTATTGAAAATATTTTGCAACTTGTTTTGTCCGTTTTTTTTGTGCGTTTATTTTTCAATCCATCTTTGCCATAATTCGTAAAAAAAGCTAAACTGAAACATTCGAGGAATTCGAATTTGTTTGACAATGCCAATGTCATCTATCGTTTTTACACCTAAGTCGATTCGAACTCATCTCGAATGAATGCCGAACCTTTGGAACAAAACTTCACTCAAACACATACAAATTCAATCGAAGTATGCCTTGAATTCAACTGATTCAGAACCATTCAATTGCATTCAATGGACTCACATTTTGAGTACATTCATGCAGACCTTTAGTATTTACTAAAGCCACTCACCTTGTTGTTGTTGCTGCTGCTGTTGCTGCTGGTGCTGCAGCATAACGCGCTGCTGTTGCAGCAGAAGCTGCTGCTGCTGTTGAATTGTCGGAGCCTGGGGATGCTGTGGCGGTAGTCCGCTCGTGTACTCATAATAGGCAGCTGCAACTGCAGCCGCCTGCTGTTGTTGTTGTTGCTGTTGCGCTGCCTGCGCATTGAGGCCTATGAAGTCGGGGCGTCTCGGCTGCGTTGGGGTTCCCGGGTTGGATCTGTGAAGGAGGAAGAGTCGCAATTGTGTTAAGCGGATGTGTTCACAGACCAAGTAAGTTAGAGAGCGAGTATGTTAGATAACGTTAAGGCTGAGGTCAATAACAGCGGGCCACATTAATGTTAGGGCTCATCAGCACAGTACGAAAATGACAGTTTATATTTTATTATGTATTATGTGTGTGGGTGCATCAATGAGTTTAATGTTGGGATGTAAAAACAAACATTGCATTGGGACACCGATGTTTTTATACGACGCCTTCATTATACTCGACAACTCTTTTATACTTTCGATGCTTATCGACGCATCGATGTTTAGAAACAAAAAAAAACGGTTGCTTCAATAAATAATTACAAATACGGCAGTTCATCGTAGTTCAATTGGAGTCTTAATAACAATCAAATAACAATCAAGAACTTGGCTCGTTCTTACACTGCGTACACTGACGAGCAAAACTGCAAGACGAGCTCTAAATTCTTACTTCATCGGAATGTATCCTCTTTTATATTTTATGTATGTTAAAGGCCTGTCTCCAGCACCTCGAAATTTTTATGTTAGGAATTTGCTATTTATTTCGTGTGTGTGGAACATAAATAAAACAGTGTGACGAATCACCTGTGTTTTGAAAGCAATGTCAATTGTGAAACTAAAATTCAACTAAAGCTCAAAAAAATAAACTCGGACATTGAAGTAGTTGATTTGGAGGCGGCATATATTGTTGCAAAAAAAAAAGGAGGAAGTACAGCGTACCCGGAGGCGCCACAAATGATGGATGAACCCATATTTGCAGCTGATGAAATGAAAAGGGAATATTTCAAAATGATGCGAGTAAACGCAAGAGAATCTGGCACCACGTTTGAAAGTCTATCAATTGAAAGCCCAGCAGACACTAATGCTAAACTCTTCCAAATTACACCAAGTATAATTTATTAGAAATATTATAAAGGATTTTGTCAACTCTGCAGCCGGTTCAGTACTTTGGCAAAATAAATCTGCTGTTGTGCGCAAATAATAAAGAATTATATTATTAATGTCTATAAAATTTACTTTTGTTTTATTTATTTTGAATTTAATTTGATTAAGGCATGGAATAAGAATTTTGATCCCGAGGGTCTATTGCTTGCCAAACTGCTGCATCTTCGAATAGTTAGAGTAGATTGGCAATCGCCACCTCCGTATATCCGCTGAAGAAGAAGGGAAGATCGTTATTTATTTATTTCAGCCGAAACACTTTCCTATGCACTTTTCACAGATACATGAATAAAGTGCGTATTTTCACTGATTCACCATAGCCATGACCTGGCCTACTGTATTTGGCTCCATCTTCTTACTCGACACTAACGAAATAATTGTCGACAATATATTCCTGAGCTGTCTGTCAGTTGTTCTCTCGTTCCACATTTGTGGATTTCGTTCAAGGTGCTGGATACTCAAGCAACGAAAACGAAAAAGAAAAATTCCTAGAACATTTTTTTCTATATGAAGTTTGACAGATATTTTTATTTTCCGGGGTGCTGGATACTATACTTAAAGATCTAAGTCATGTTCCGTTGGCGATTTATTTTACTATATTTCTTGAAAATTTGAAGCCATTTTATAGCCTGGAAGAAATATGCCGAATCAAAATGTAAAAAAATCCAAATGTTACAGTTTTGCACTTCGGATATATTTAAAACAAAACTTTTTATAAATAATTTTCATTTGACATCTAAAGTATAGTATCCAGCACCCCGGAAAATAAAAATACCTGTCAAACTTCATATAGACAAAAATTTTCTAGGAATTTTTCTTTTTCGTTTTCGTTGCTTGAGTATCCAGCAACTTGAACGAAATCCACAAATGTGGAACGAGAGAGCAACTGACAGACAGCTCAGGAATATATTGTCGACAATTATTTCGTTAGTGTCGAGTGAGAAGATGGAGCCAAATACAGTAGGCCAGGTCATGGCTATGGTGAATCAGTGAAAATACGCATTTTATTCATGTATCTGTGAAAAGTGCATAGGAAAGTGTTTCGGCTGAAATAAATAAATAACGATCTTCCCATCTTCTTCAGCGGATATACGGAGGTGGCGATTGCCAATCTACTCTATTCGAAGATGCAGCAGTTTGGCAAGCAATAGACCCTCGGGATCAAAATACTTATTCCATGCCTTAATCAAATTAAATTCAAAATAAATAAAACAAAAGTAAATTTTATAGACATTAATAATGCTGCACACCAGCAGATTTATTTTGCCAAAGTACTGAACCACCTGCAGAGTTGACAAAATCCTTTATAATATTTCTAATAAATTATACTTGGTGTAATTTGGAAGAGTTTAGCATTAGTGTCTGCTGGGCTTTCAATTAATAGGCTTTCAAACGTGGTGCCAGATTATCTTGCGTTTACTCGCATCATTTTGAAATATTCCCTTTTCATTTCATCAGCTGCAAATATGGGTTCATCCATCATTTGTGGCGCCTCCGGGTACGCTGTACTTCCTCCTTTTTTTTTGCAACAATATATGCCGCCTCCAAATCAACTACTTCAATGTCCGAGTTTATTTTTTTGAGCTTTAGTTGAATTTTAGTTTCACAATTGACATTGCTTTCAAAACACAGGTGATTAGTCACACTGTTTTATTTATGTTCCACACACACGAAATAAATAGCAAATTCCTAACATAAAAATTTCGAGGTGCTGGAGACAGGCCTTAACCTTTAATTAAATTATTTTGTAATAACATATATCTTTAACACACATACATAAAATATTAAAGAAGATACAGACCGTGGAAGTGAGAATATTGAGCTCGTGTTACAGTTTTGCTCGTCAGTGTACATCAAATCAGCATAATCGTCTTTCTATTATCTTACGATACAAATACGTCGTTGATCCATTGAACACAATTTTGTTTTATCACATTGATCATTGTTGCTATGGAAGCATTTATACTATTGTTATTAATTTTGTTTAATTGATTTTAAAATCTTGTTGCTTTTTCTGCAATTAAAAACGGCTTCGAAAACATCGAGCAATCATGAATGAAATGAAACATTTTGTGTCCGAATTCAATTGATTTACTTTGTTTAGATATCGACGTCGATGCTTCGATCCAAATGTACGCATGTGTATGTATGGACTGGTTACAAAATCGTTATTGTATTAAAAATTGTAGTTTAGTAACAGTTACACAACAGACAAATGCAATAAACTGATAAGAACTAGAGTTAGGCTGAATAGAGCCGCTGAAGAGGCTCACACAGAGTTTTCGTTCAATAACACTAGACAACAAAGGTTCACTTTTTAGCATATGTATGTTACCAATCGTACATTTTCTGATAAATATGGTGGTTCCACAAATGACAAAAAAGGAACTTTAATTTTAATACCGTTGGGGTATTGTGTATTTAATTTTCGATTGACCGTTCATACGACTGGAAAAAATAGTCAAGAATGTATTATTGTCTTATGTACACCATTTGCAAATAATTTCATACGTCTTTCGACGGATCGTTTCTTAAAGAGGTTTATGATATTGCATCACCTGAGTCCAGTTTGCATAGAAACAGACGGTCAAACAGAAATTAATCATATAAATATAATATTTATCAATCATGCCAAAATTATCGCTCTTTTAAATTTTATTAATTAGTTGAATCTTATTTACCTATAATACATTGACTATGATTGTTGATAGACATTATTTTTGCAAGGCTGCAAACCAGTTCAGACTTTTACCGAACACGAACGGATCATGACCCGAAACTTCGATTATACATATACATACTAACTCCAACGACCGGATATGTTCGCTCAAAAAAAAAAAGTTAATAATAATTACATACATTTCGAACTTTTCTAATAATTTGCAACTATTTAAGACTTCATAAAATAATAAAACATTTTCAAACCATTAAATTAAGTTAAATTACTTACAAAAATATTTTTTATAAAGAAAAATTAAAATTTAATCTTTAAAATTCCGGAAAAATTAAAAAGAATTTCTTCAACCATACTTATATAGATGCATTATTTAAACGACGATTATAAAATCGATGCACACGGTTGATATATAATATTGTTTTATTTGGTTTATCGGTCATCTGGGGCCCCATATGAATCAGAAAATAAAAATCGGTTTGTTTAGAAACTTTTACCCGATTTGCCTAGTTTTATCAGTAATGGGTTATTAAAGACATTGTCACGATTGCCACTACCAGTTGTGTATAGTAAAAAGCAAGCAAGCTGAAACCGTAGTTAATGATAGTCACTAGTTATTTTAATGGACACAAGTTTGTTTGACATTATTCAGCTCAGCTCAGCTCAGCAATGCCTAGGGCCAGTAGTTTTTGGCAATGCGCTGGACCAAATCGACGACAGTGCGTGGCACATCGGAGCGAACCAGCTTGATCATCAAATGGAGAATGTTAACGACACAGTAGAGAATGCTACAGATGAGAATGAGGGGGGCGAGAATTAGCTTGGTCTGCATTGAGTACCGTGTGGTATCCTCAAAGTCGAAGAACTCCCAGAGATTTGATTGGCCGAGAAAATGCTTGCGCAACTTCATTACCTGCCCTTTCAGCCAGCTGAAATACCAGCACAGGAAAAATAGTACATTCGAGGTCAAGTAGCCGAGCAGGAAACCCGCTAATGTTATGTAGTCCATTTTTGTATGAGTTACTGCAGCTGCCTTTGCTCCATCGCCGGCACGCATCTGTATGCTCTGAAATTCTGATGGTTTTGAAGGCCTTTGTAGGTCGATTCCTGTTGGAATCGGTCGTTGCTCCTGAGTATTTTGATCGATCTTTATGTTGTTGTCATCGTTTTCAACGTAACTATCATTGCAACTAGTGCTGTTGTATCTACTGTTAATGTAGTTATTGTTTACATTATTGCTGTTACCATTGTTGTTATTATTATTATAATTGTTGCTGTTGTACTCATCATCTGACGGCAACCTGCTGTACCTCGGCAGCGCACGATGCATGTGCTCGTTGTAGACATCCTCTCCACCGGCCATGTCATTGTCATAATCATTGTCGTTCGCGGCCCGCCAAGGCACGCGCTCTCTGGACTGATGCATCTGCGTGTTGTAGCCACCACCGTGTTGCTGTGTTGCTGTTTTAGTAACGCTAATGTTGTCACCGCCGCGCAGTGACTGCAGATGGCTGGCGGACGACTTAAATGGGAAGCTCGGAGCATCCCGCCGTTGTTCCGATGATGAACTATATCGGGCATCGCCAGCGTCTCCGTCCAGGGAACTACGCGGCGATTGTAGCGATAATGGGTTTGCCTCAAAGTGCATACCATTAAATTGAAAGTGGCGACGATGTCGCAGTTGTGGTGGCGTCGCGACAGTTAGTGGCAGTGCCATGTTCACCAGCCCCAGTGACCTGGCACGACCTGAACTCGAGTGCGAGTGCGACTGCAGCTTGTTCTTATTCATACTGTTTATGATATTGAATTTAGTTCGGATTTTGCACCGCAGCTATGCGAAAATTAAATTGTTAATTGCCAAAATATATTGAAATAAATTTGAAATATTAAATGCGAGTATACGGCAAAAGAACTACTTGTACGAGAATTTTTTTGATTCTATGAAATAAATTTCTACTAGCCTGACTGACAGAATGAAGAGCTATGACGTTCGCATCTGTGTATTTGAATGAATGAGTGTGCTGTTAGCCAGATCCAAGGTCAAATGTCAAATGTCAGATGACTGAAAATGAGCAAAGCCTGCTAAATGCCTTTAGTTGAGTAGTTAATCGCATCTGAATCTGATGTGACGACTGTCTTGATAGTAAAACATTATGAAACCGCGCCAAAATCAAGAGTTCACTCACCTCCAATCGAATGAAAGCATAGGCTAAGCTATTTGTATTTGCGTCCTTAATTTGTGGTCGTTTCTTTCTATGAGTCTGTCAATGTCTGTATGGAACTCTACTTTGTGGACGGAGACAGTTGGTATCTGTCCTCGGTTGCTGCCTGGCGTTTATCCACAATTAAAATTAAAACCGAAATAAATATACGAATACCAAAGTTTACTGTAAACTTGACTTAAGCAGTTTGAGTTTTGGTATTACTGGGCTTGGTTGAAGTTCCTGTGCTGTTCCCGAACCTTTCAATAGGCACATTTTCCATTTACACAGAACTCCGATTATTCGTTCATATACATATGTATGTATGTACAGATTTCGTGATTCGAATCCGTCATTGTAATCGTTCACAATTCTCATTGTCTTTAAATTCTAGATTTTTTATTGGTTATCTCTGCGGTTTTATAGTTCAATTTTATTATAGATATGCATTTGTAGATTTTATTTGAATTGCTTATTTTTTGTGGTAAGCTTAGCCTAGGAATTAGAACTGTTCTCAGAATTTGAGTATTGACTACATCGAAAAATCAAAGAAAATTAAAAAAGAAAAGTTTTAAAATAATTAGATTAAGAAGTGTGTAAATAAATTATGGAAAAGCAGTGTGCGAAGTAAATTTGTATTCATAGATAAATGATGAAGGTATGAAGGGAAGGAGTGTGAGACGGAGATAGATACAGAGACGAGAAAGGTAGAAACAACTATGTAGAAGAGCAAGAGAGACAGATACATAAGTAACCCAGTCGCACTTAATGAATAGCTGGCGTTCAATGACCTACGGGCTATTGCCATTTCGCTCAATGCCATGAATGATTCACGAATTTGAGCAATAACATATGCATATAAGTACAAGAGGGCATGCTGAAAAGTAGACGCAAAATGAATAACTTCTTTGGGAAATACCTAATTTTACTTGTGGATACTATGTCCTCTATAATGCAAGTACGCCTAATTTATCGGATTTTTTTTTATTTATCAGATATAATTGAAGACTGGTTTAATTGGCAGACTTTTGCACCAAGCCAATTCAAAAATATGTATTTATAGCGCCGCACATTCTACAACTACATGAAAGCAACGATGAAGGGAGTGAAATAAATCGATGATCATGAAAAATCAGTCTCATTGCAGCTCACTAGATTTGTTGTGTTATATACATTAATTTCCTGAGTTTTATCATCAATTTTTCAATTTTAAGCTTTGTTATGTTTTGAAGATCTTAATTTTTTGTCCTAATACTTTTATCTATAGAAAACGAATGCAAAAAGGAATTAATAAAATATTTTTCAGCTTGACAGTTAATATTGCCTACATTTTTTAAGTATTTCCAGAGACCCCTTACTTCTCTTAGTTTATCACGACAAGCGATCTGACATCGCACACAGCTTTGTCAAAATACTTTGACCATCCAATACATATTTAAAAAAAAAAATAAAGCACAATTTTCCCTAATAGTAATATTGTGTAACATTTTTTTTGTAATATATTTAATATCGTACGACACAAAATTGGATATCAGAAATTGTAAAAAGTTTATGGGTTCAAGCAAATATGAGTTTACCCAATACGCGCAATCACATATTCTACCTCCTTTAACTTTCATTAACACTTCTCATTGCATCATGCTCTCTCTTGTTATCCATATTTATCAGTTCTGCAAAATGCAAGCAAACTACAGATGACGGTCCTTCTTTGGTACAGAGCAATCAGCCGATAGCAAATGCTAGAAAATCAAAAGTGAAATGTCTTGACTAAGCATATTACTCTATACTTTTCAGTGCGCCAATGTACACGAGGAAGGCCTAAAGCTTTGTTAAGGCGGAAGGGACGGGGTGCAAATCAAACTACATTAAAACAATTTATACAAGGGGAACATCAATTTTGTCTGGCCATCAGTTATACACATACTTACATCCTGTTAGCATACATGAGTCGAAGCATGTATGCACGTTTTTTTGTAAAAGTACAAAAACAAATACAAAATTGAAATTTTGTCAAGTTTAAGCAGATGCATCGTTAACAACAATAAGATATTAAAGCAATTGACATATCTAAATCAGCAGCAAGCGATACAGCGAATGGAATGACTAGCTCAAAATTTGAATGCCTGAAATATTTGTGGTTGTTTCTCTGGAATATTGCACTTACCTTCTTACTGGACTGGCCACAACAAGTGGTGTTGCCACGCCCAAAGGTTTAATTCGTTGTTGCATGGTGGGCGTAGCCGTTGTGTTCCCGCCGCGCTGGTTTTGTGCTACTGATATGCCCTGCTGACCGTTGATAGCGCCACCGACCACGTAGCTGCCGCCTGGATGATCGGGCGACAGCGCGTCGCTCGTGTAGCCTCGCTGTGGATCTAGGCCCCTGAAATTGATTGGATATTAAATAAATGATTAAATGCAGTTTTGGTAGCCAGGCTCAACTACTTACCTGGGCCGCGCATGCGGACTATGGCGTGGATGATACATGCGCAAGTGACGTGGTGAGTCGCCGCCACTTCCACTAGCCTGCGACGAGTTGGGCGCTCCACCCGCGCCGCTTGCAATGTTGCCGTTGTTCATATTTATATTACTCATGTTAATACCCGGCACCGTGTCACTTACTTGGGGAAGGTAAAAGTTACTAGAGTTGTGGCGCTGTAGTGGCGGCGTCGGTTCGCAGTCTTGACTCTGTGAGGCTGGTGGTGGTTCCAGGTCCGTGTCGGAGCACTCACGGCCCGGTGACAGCTGTCGAATAAAGAATGTGCAAAAATAATTAAATTAGTCAACAGTTTAATCCCATAGGGAGCGTGCTCAACCCTAGGATTTCATAGACAAGTAGTTACGATTGATCGATTTGGAATGTACTTGAAACCAAATGAAAACGAAAATTTTGACAAATGAATTCGATGCTAATTGCCAAATGCTGAGCGCCGAGACTCGGCAGGAAGTGTTCAATGGCAGTCCTGTCACCAAATATATATGTAAATATACATATAAAGCACAGTGGAAAAGTTGCCCGCATCCGGGTTAAAAAATAAAGACTATTATGTTGTTATACTCTGGCTGAGGCTATTATATGTATTATATTTAATGGAGGCGTGGCAGACCTCAAAATGTATGTATAAGGAGTGGATCCGATCCGACAATATTCATGTTTTGAAGGGAATGACCTTAGGGGGTCTTCTAGGTCATCCGTGTTTGTGTATTTGGCGAAGATTTGAAAAAATAAGCTCGATTTCGGTCCGAAAAATCGACACGTATGCGTTAATTAAAAATCTCCAAATTAATTTATCGAAAATTTCGTACGATGTTCACTGCGTATTGGTATCCTTAAGATGTAGCCAAAAATTCAAGCAAAAATATTGAAAATGTTCGAGTTCTCGTGCGTGCTGCGTTTAAAAAAAGTGTTTCGGGTAAAACGCATTTGAAAAGAACCACGCAATTGGGCACTGCATGGACCGCTGTTAACGTTTGTGCTCATATCTTCGGAGCTAATTTGAATTTCGTTTCGAAACTTAAGCTACATATTCTAGACGATTTAAACTATTTTTTAAGCCAATAAAAAAAAAATCGAAAGTTTGAAAATTCTACAGTGGTGTTACCCTTAAACTAAACATTCAATATATTTCTATGTAATAAAATGGTTCATGATACAATCTTAGTATCTTACTTAGTGTAATCGTTAGAATTTGGAAGTCAGTTTTTAAGAAAATGTGCAAACTTATGGAAACAGTTAATTTATTCCAATGTAGAATCGATATGCTCCTCCTATTAAATTTCTTTTAGCGTTTATTGGTTAAATAAATAACTTAAATACATTTTTGAATTAAAATTTCACAAGATGTGAGTTTTTGATCAACTCTTTTTTGCGAGATAGACCTTTCTCTAGAGCTACCCATATTATAAGCTTAGATATTCAAAAATAATATCGCAAATGGATTTTTTAAAAATCGTTCTCCGTTTTTATTTCGGATGCATTATACTCCCGCAATCGTTTAAGCATTGGACAGACCGTTTTTGTAGACCCTTCTTTGGAGGTTGTGAACTTTTTAGCCGCTATATCTCCTAAACTATTTGGAATTTTGAAAAAATCGGATCCACTTAAGGAGGTCAAGTGGTTCTTATTATTTCGCACACGTCTGTAGCTGTCATATGACGATCAATTGAGCTTTGAATGCAAGGTGGTCAAATCTCTGACGTGCCGAAGATGACCTTTCTTTCTTATTCTTCTTCTATTGCAATTCTTAAAAGTAAAAAAAGTAAAAAGCATTGCAAAAGGATTCTTTAGCACAGTGCCAAAAACTCTTCAAAGAAATTCTTTATCGAATTCGCTAATCAGTTAAATCAAAATGAGGCAAAGAGAATAGAGAATAGAAAAAAACAATGAAGAGTTATAGAGAGCTGTGAAACGTAAAATTATATATTATTGTATATAGATTTGAGTATTTAAGTTGTGGCGAGAAAACCAAATAGAAAAATCATGTGACAAGATTCAAGTCAATCAATTCAATCAATATCAATTAATATGGAAATCAGTACAAAAAATTTAGAATTCCAAATACATATATGAATAGTTTTGGTATTATTTTTTGTTTTTTTTATATTTTTTTTTTTTTTACCTTTTTCGGTGCTTGCAGAAAGTGTAGTTTTGTTTTGACCAATTTTTTTTTTCATATGTTTGCTACTGCTATATATTCACAACAGTCTGCGAGTGAATATATATTAACTAATAGGCAAAAGCTTAACCCAAAAATTCAAATTAAAGAACTAAACAAATTTAAAAGGGCATGCATGTAAAATTAAAAAATAAAATGTAAATAAATAATACTGTGGTACAACACTAAACAAAACATGGCCGTAAAAACAAAGCTACATAGATTGTGTCAAATAAGTATTTCTCAAAGCAGTGAATCAAATTAAAAAAATATATATAATTTTAATAATTGGTATTCTTTGGTATAACGAAGTTTTTATACCCTAGCAAAGAGATGTAAGTTTTTTTGATCTTTTGAATATATGAATTCATGGATTTTTAAATAAATGGAATTTATATTGTGTCTGTAAACATCCTATAGTTTATAAAGTAGGAGGTCATCTCGAAAACAGAAGTCTATTTTGGGGACCTTCCAAAAATTTTACATTTTTAAGCCTAGTTCAAAAACTTATTGAACCACCCTCGTAATAACTAATGCAGAAGAAAGTACACGAGAAAAAATCCATCCAAATTAAAAAATATGTTGACTCTGAAAGCTAAATTATTAGCTTCTAATTATTATGATTGTATTCAGATACGTGAAGTATTTGGTAAATGCAAAATTTTTTCCAAATGGTAAATAGATCATCATCCTAACCCGACAACTCATTGAAAAAATATGAACATTTCAAAATTGTATTGGACTTCAAAAATTAGATGAAGCTAGTTTACTTGCTGCTTTGTTTATTTCAAAGCTTTAAGATAACTTTCTAAAAAGTGTTCTGGGATAATTTCTTATCATAGACATAGAAATACTTCGTTTAAATATCCTTCAATCAAAAATGTCGATAACTTTTAATAATAAATAATAACAAAAAAAAATTTCACATCTTGTCGCCCGACTTTCACGTAACTTCACTGTGGGAATGCCCACAGCAATTGGAATGGGAAAAGAACCCAAGCCAATCATTAATTGAATTGTGAATGAAGCAGTAGCCCACAGTAATACATTTTAGCCAACTTTGGAGCGAAAGCGTTTGGATGACTAAATCTTTTTTGGCTGCATGTCAAGTTACATCAACAGGACGACGATCAAACAAACTGTGCGTTAAATATATAAGTTCGGGTACGGCCAAAGGGAATACAAAATTGATATCACATAGATGTGTATACAACATATAATTTACTTGAAACCCTTTCGTTGTCTGATTAATATTTCAGTTTGAAATATTATAAAAAGATGTAGTGAAACAGCCAAAGTTTTTTTTCAATATGAGGAGCCTAGCATGAGGAAATGTGTGATTCAGAAATAGGCTAAATTATGTCCACTAAAATAAAGGAAATGCCAAACGCGTGGTCGAATATCGGTCATGTGCGAGTCTAGTACATAGTAATCATCTATCTCGTAGTTCTGAAATCAATTCCTGATAAGCCATGACTCCGTTTTTTGATTTTGATTATTTCAATTAGCTGGCTGATCAACTTTAGATCAGTGTTTGTCACTGGCGTCCACGAGTGCATTTTACAGTTACAGTTCTTTTTAAATGAAAAACCTGATCCTAAGCATGGAGTGGCGAGCGATAGTGAGTTCGAAGTAAAACGCCCTAGTATATAGTCGGGTTGCAATAAACATATTTAATACGATACGATACGACAGAAACCCAAAAGCTTGTAACAGCTGATAGTCCAAATGTGTCAACATAATATGTAGCTCTAATGTGTTCATGTATTTCCAATTTTATAGTCAACAATTCAAAAGCACAGAAAATGGATAGCGGTTATTAACAAACAATTATAAATACCAGCCACTAAATAAATCAATAAATTGGTGCAGCTGCAGTTAGGGCTAACAAAAACTAAATAAAAATTGAACCAATTTAATTACACAAATATTATACAATTAAATACAAATATGAGACAAGGCAACAAGTGGTGCCAACAGTTTAGATGTTAATTGTAGGCGTAACTAAAGTTTTTTAAACAGATACAGATGCAGATAATGATAGTAGTAGTGATAGGTGCACAAATAGATATCGTTACATTTTAATAAATACACAGATTATATTGGTTTTGCATAGCAATTTCTGCAATGTTTCGTTTTGGTTTGCAAAATGTTACCCACCTTACTATAAAGCGTTGTGCTGCCCGACCGTTGATTATAACCATTGCCCTCGGCCATATAAGTCTTTACCTGAATTCCACGCTTCTCCCGACTCGTATCGTAGTAGGAGCGGGGTGAATATTGTACCGAAGTGCCGTGCATGCCACTGTCGACGCCGACGGCTGTGCTACCATTGCCTCCGGTTCCGGCTCCGCTACCGGAGTTGGTCTGTTGATTGGTCCGATCGTTGCAGATAGTGCTTATTGCTTGATTTTGCGTCTGAGATCGTCGTGATGCATACTTCTTCGGCTTCAGCAGGCTGTACACATCCAGAAAAACATTAGTCTTACTGGTCTCCTAACCAATATAAATCCAAAGTGTTTATTACCTGGGGTACTGCGGTCCGAACTGTGTGTAGCAACAGTTGTGCCAACAGCCACGGGAGAACGGATTGTAGCCGCCTTTGAACTTGCCTGTCACTTGTTCATTTGTAGTGCGACCCCGTGATACCAGCACCATGTGGAATCCTGTAAGGCCAAATATCGGTATCGCCAGTACTGTGACAAGGCCCATCAGAATCATACTATTAACCAAATTGGGAGACGAAAGTTAATTTAAACCAATCTCTCGGACAATATAATGAAAAACATGGCAACTTAAGTTAACATGGACATAATATGTATATGTATAACATATATAAAACTTATTAATACAAATATAAAACTATTTGTTTTTACAAATTGACTGCCTTGATTGATTAAGCCTGTAATTTTCTGACTAATACTCGAATATAATCACTTCAGCTACCTACTTAATAAAATTAAGCTTATTGTATCATAATTTATCGCAAGGTTATATGCGATATTAATACATATATGATTAAGTTAAACCAAAAAATGTGTAAATTGTTTTAGATTATCTGTTATTCTGTAAAAAGGATACGCGACAATGGGTGCCGTTTGTTTGATGCTGGGCATGACTTTTAGCACGTAGAACAGACACAACGAGAATATGCTCAGCATATGGATGGAAAGTGACACCAGGAAAAAGAAGAAGAACCGGTAATTGCGTCTCCCAATGCAATTGTTCACCCAGGGACAGTGATGATCGAATGTCTGCAAATGAAGATAAAAATCTCTTAAATTGTGGCATACTTGTAAATTTTGAATTTGTTACCTACCTCTATGCAATGATTGCAGACGGAGCAGTGAGAGCAGCGAGGCGGGCGATAAAACTTGCAGGTTACGCACCATTTCATTTTGACAGTGATGCCGTTAATTTCGGCATTCTTATAGAGGGGTGCACGGAACTCCTCTTCGCAGTCTTCGTCGGGCGAGGCTAGAATGCAGTCAACTTTAGGCTGTGCGGGAGGCATTGGGCACCGTTTAGCACGCTACATACCTTTGGGTATTATGCCTGGGTCCATAAATGTCGCCAGCGTAAAATTAGCCAAAACAAAGAATGTGATGACGCCCTGATAGGCCAACACCCAAGGATGTGTTTTCACATAGTACTGGCAGCTGCAAGAAACAAACAGAGGGAGAGTCGTTAAAGAAAAAAGCTAAATTCAAAATAGTATATTTTGGACAAAATTTATTTCAAGCTGTTTCACCTGACCTAATGTCTGAATTCACAGTAACCCCATTTCAATAGCCTACAATCACTTTGAAGTCCACTGAACTGGAACTGCTTGTTGAGGTAAGCCGCCACTCAAACACACACATCGTCACTCTTTTACAAGAGTCGTTTCGGAATCCTTCTATCCTACCATCGTGCCGATATGCTGCCTCTCTTTCAACTTACTGCAATCGCATTGACATGTTTAATTTTTCGAGTCTCACAAATTTTCATAGCATTAGTATTATTACATGTTGAATTGCATCAGAGTTCGTAACGGAAACTAAACTTAAAACAGATTTGTATGTTTGTGAACAGATTCGAGTGCTCGGCGTTTTGTTAGAAAGCTTTTACTTGAGCTTTAAAATTTCAAGTAGTGTTGTAAATAAATTGAGTTAAGAACTCGATACTTTTAGACTTTTAAACGTGCAATATGTTTAAATAGGAAGTTCGCCAGGAAACGGGACATTCGTACGATAAGATGTAAAAAAAAAAACAACATATTTTTAGAAAGTTTTTTATTTTTATGAGTTGCAACTAGGTAATACTTTAATGAGCAAAATAGATAAAAATAATCGACATTTCTGCTTTAAAATATTGTAATGCATTCATTTATAAGGAATGCACGTAGCTCTAGAAAATAAGATAAATAAATAAGCGAAACAGTCGAGCGCACTTGACAATAGGATACTCTGGGTCCAGGTACTTACAGTAGCGGACAAAGAAAAGCGAACACCATAAAAGATCGGTTTTTTGAGTGTTTATTTATTAGACCATAGGAAAAACGTTTGAGACCTAGGAACCGTTTGAATGATAAAAAACTTTAATTAACCCATTACGTACCAATAGAAAATTTTAATTTTTGTAAAATTCTACTTTTTAAACTTTTTTCCTCAGGCTCAATTTTTCAAAAATTTCTTCGCTGTAACATTTTATAATTTTTTGAAAACTGCAAACAACGCCACTTTTTGAATGAAAATGAAAAAAAAAAAATAATGAGAGCCCAACAACATCTGATTCTTCTTCTTCTTTTCGTCCATCTTGTATATATGAAACTCTTTGTCCTGACTGACTCGCTGAAACATCATCGGGTAGGTCAAACGGTTAAAGTTAGAAAGCTGAAATTTTCACACAATATAAATGAGACAATTTTATCTTGCAATAAGACCGCGTTCTGTGAAATTCGACCTGTAAGTGGGTCAAATTCGGGGTCAGAGTTCATGGAATTCCTTAGTATGGAAAACTTTTTTGTTTCTTAGGATATCCAAACCAAGCTCACAGATTGTGTCTCTTACATCCTGACTAAATTTTGTCAAAGTCGGCTTACTATATCAAATAGCTGCCATAGAAAAAATCGGATGCAAATTAACCTTTAGTATAAAAAACTTTTTTGTTTCTCAAAATATCTCAACCAAACTTACAGATTATATTATTGGGACTCTTACATCATGACCAAATTTGTTGTTGTATGAGATATCATAACAAAGCTTACAGATAAGCTCTTCTTGCCAAATCTGGACTCTAACGCTAAATTTAGATTTTTCCCGCCAAATCCCAAAAATCTGACTATTAGCCAAAATCCAATTGTAAGGAAAAAACATTTAAACAGCGGACAGCGGAGGTTCAATTTTTTACTTTTTTACAACAAATTTTATATTATATAATTTCGCTAAGCCGGACAACTAAAGAGCATCTTTCTCCAATTCTGCGAGCGAAGCGAGCCGGGGGTTGGCGAGCGAACCGAGCAGGGGCGGAGCCCCTTAGTACAGTATAATTTGCATAGCTGCTATTGGTAGGATAGTTGCCTGAAATGTTCTTTTATTGTTTTCATTTAGTACTGTTACTATGGACTTCAACTATTTAATATAATTATATACTTTTCGCCCAAATATATTGACGATATATTTACAATTAAGATATTATAAATGATTTATTAAAACACAGCATCAAATATAAGAGACGCCTTAAATAGTGGCACAAATTGATTGATTAAAATAATAAGAAAGCAAGACAGCGATATTTGCATTTTCTAGATCTGTTAATAATAAACCAGAAAGAAAAGCATCTAATATTAATATTGAATTGATGTAAACAAGAACATTAATATAAAATGTCAGGAAATGGTCTACAGGCCTATGGTCTACAAAGTCTACTTCTAACCAATTTAAAAAAAAAAAAAAAAATGTCCGTGCGTAAGTTCGAACCCCACGACACAACTGAAAATGTAAGCAAAAAACGAGCGTTCTAAACATTGCGCCACGAGCTCTTTTTACACACAACTCTCTAATTATAGACTTTATTGTTACTGGACTCTAAGTCACATGTAATTATTATCTAATTGTGATTATTGTTGCTGTTTGCTGTTAAGGCATAGCAAATAAAGGAGAATTTAGTTGTTTAATATCTTCGCTATGAAATTTTCAGCAAATATGGAGGATAATATTATCTTCGGCTATGCTCAATTAAGAATGTCTATCTTTAATATTGCCCTTTTTAATAGGATTTTTTAAATTTTGGGCGTTTAGGGGGCGTGGCCAAAGTCTAAAGCAAACTCGTTCTGTTTGCAATTAAGGCGAACCTACATACCAAGTTTGGAGTCTCTAGCTCTTATAGTCTCAGAGATCTAGGCGCTCTTACAGACGAACAGACGGATATGGCTCTATCAACTCTGCTGTTGATGCTGATCAAGAATATATATACTCTATGGGGCATGCCACGCCTGCTTCTGTTTTTGTTTTGTGACAAAGTTAATAGACCCCTGTACTTTTTTTAATGTGCATCAAGTTAGCTGAACACTTTCGAAAAAAACAACGTTGAAGGGATGGATGATTAGCCGTTAATTATCCATAAATTATTCGTGAAAAAGTTAATTTTGCCGCTCTTTTATTTAAAAAAAAAATAATGTTCTGCTAACTTGATATCAAGTTAGCAAGACAGTCCCCCAAACGTTGATAGTTTTTGAAATCTGTTTCGCGGGAAATTTGCAGTTAATTATCCGTGATTTATATGTGTTTCAAATGCATATAATAATTTAAAGTGAGTTATTAAATTTGTGTTTTTATTCTCTCCATAATTTTTGTCTACTTCGTAAGCTAATCGAGATTTTCAAGATAAACATTAAGAATTTAAGATCCCATGCATTTAAAGCAGTGGTCGGCACCTACATATTCATAGGTTTGCATTGCGTTAGTGTGCATTTTTGTTCGTCTAACAGCGGAATAACAGCGACGTAACAGAAACAAATCGTAGCAGCGACGCGTCGCGACGTGTACGTGAGTGTACGTGAGCGGCAGCGCAGTCGCACCAAAAAAATTTTCTATGAGATCGAGATAGGGCCGTGCCGATAGCTGATTTAAAGCATAGAAAATATTCAGATCTATTTGAATGTTCACATGCGTACTTTATGGGGTCGCACACTGGGGCCGCAGGCCGAAAAGCGTGGCAAAAATATTTTTTTAACATTCAATAGAGAATTCTTCAAAGATAAAGAATTCAAAATGATTTTTAAATCAGATAAAAATTGTGGGTTGTACAATTTTTTAAAGTTTACATAATTAAACTTTCCATAGAATACCACCTTTCAAATAAAATTGTATACAAGCTTTACAACCGATCTTGAGACTTTTGATATTATTTGAAAAGTATATTTTTTTTATGATAAGCTACAATATTTTGCTCAAGTAACAAAAGAGAAATCCATAGTAAAAGTAGATTTTTAATTGATCGTCCCTATATGATATGGTCCGACTATTATCAAAGTTTGTCAGGATATACAAAACAATACAAAATACATCATCCGTAAGTTAAGTAACGATTTCTCAAAAAACCATTTTTTTGTACTATAGCTCGATTTTCAACCGATCGTTCCTATAGCAGCCATATGATATAGTGATCCGTTTTGAACGATTTCGACATTAAAATATGGGTTTATACCTAATTTCATCCACTTTACTCAAAAACTAAGACTCCAGAGTGCACAAAAACAGACAAATTGACGGTTATTTAAAAAAAAAAAAAAAAATTAACTTTAGTTTGTTTGGTAAACAACATTAACATTTTTATAAAGAAAATAGATCAAAACTGTAGAATTGCGATGAACAAAATATATGGCTTAATAGTTATAATTATGCACAGAAAATAAAATTGTACTTTGATCCAAAAGATTAAAAACACCCTGTGATCATAGCACCCTGTGTAAGGAGTCATTTTAAAGCTTATGCTGTTTTCTGTCAAAGCCCTTTTAAATTTTTGGAAAATCTTCATTGGTTTAAAAGATATTATTTTTGCAAAGCAAAACGCATTGCTCATTACCCACTTTGGGTCGCCACACCTCCTGTTACATACATGGCAACGAATGCAATGTACTCTTGTTCTGTACGAGTAACGTTTATAAATATTATGCACTATCACAGCATGAAAGAGTAGGGGATATTAGTCATCGCATCGTCAGTGGCATTCGCTACGGCAACAAAACGAGCACGATAACCGTGGCCAGAAAGAGGCGCAAACAAAGACTGTTATCTGAAGAAGAGAGTGACGATGATGACGGCAACCAAATCGAAACCAAAACCGTAATCGTTCACCTCACTTGCTATTTTGCTGTCGCCTAATTTCGTACTTTAAATACGCTTTACAACTGCATGATAAAATGGGCAACTGTTCGTTGAACAAAAGATCATTTTAAGGCCTTAGAATGTTACTGGCAAACATAATACAGGTCGATGTGATCAGTATTTTTGGATATTTGAGCTGCGAGTGGGTCAAAGTTTGCACAAAATTTGTTTGGGGCTGGTATTCTTTTACACATCCTGAGCTAGTTTAGCTAAGAACTAATTTGTATGACTAATTTAATGTCTGTGTGAATCTGTATCCTCTTGATGGACTGTACTATTTTCTGCTTTAAATCAATATCTTAACTGCCTAAAAGCTCTGAATAACATTTACCGTTCATTATTTATCCTATTCAAGGCGCTGTGAAGAGAATGGATACCGCGTCAGTCCCAAAAAATTTGACCATGGCCTTTTTGGACGACAGACAACAGATAACAATATTATATAGCAGGTATGTTTATGTTGATTTTTTTTGATAACTTTCTATAAATATGTAAATATATTTATTGCAAAATATAATTCTCTTAAGCAAATTAAAGCCCGCATTCTCACAAAACAAAAACAAAGGGGCTCTGCCCCCTTCTCGTTCCGCTCGAAGTGTTGCTACAGTCAACTTATACATAATTTGAATGGTTGTAAGGTAGCGTTAAGATAAGTATAAACTTAACATAACAAGATCATTACGTGATGTTACAAGTTCTTGCACATATATGCAATCAATTCGAACACCGTAAATAAACCACTTTCTTCTTAATAAACAAGTTTGAAGGAATAAAAGAAAATTTTGAAAAATCATTTTTGAATAAGATGTCAGAAATTTCACATTATAACTTTGTCGAAAGGTGTTTAGTGTTTGTAGATATGTATATACCTCAGGTACCATGGCCAAAATAATAATAAGAATAAGAACACATTAAATCAAAGGGCATTGCAGAAACACCCTAAATTTAAACATTTTAAAGCCCGCATTCTTACATTCCTTTGCACAATTATAAATAATACATTTTCTCAAGAATAAAAATATTTTTTTGTTTTTATTATTAGAAAAAGAAAGATTATTTTCACAAACACAATTGCCTAGCGCAAAAGGTATCAGCACTCTCAAGCTCTGGCTGCTACGACACTTTGTTCCTGCTGTCCTATTCCAATCCCAAGTAAAATGTACATATGTATTCAGTTAACGGATAATATCTTCCAAGCCCCTTGGCTAAAAGATATGTTTCTTATATCAAAAAAACCAATACATAAATATAAATATAAAATATAAAAAAAAAACGTTAGGTGCTTTTTCTCTAAAGCCGCCAAAATGTGGGGTATGCCTAAGAGCCCTTCGAAATACCTTTCCAACGATATATACACCTGTTTATCTCACGAACCAGGTGAGTTTTCAAAAGTCTTAGTATGCACATTTGTTAGCTATACCTTTCGATTGGTATATAGCTCGACCTGATCGGACAGTCATAGCAAATGTTCCAATTTTCCTGTATACATTGCTAGTCGTCTTCGTGATGCTTTCGTCACTAGCGCGGACTGCAGTCCGCAGTGATATTCCAGTCTGGGTGTGAGTGTGCGCTTCGTTCAAGTGACGGAAAATTTGACAGTCATCGCACGGCGAAACGCTCAATGGTGATTTTTGCAATTTTAGTGGTTGCCACGCACTTGAGTATTGGACATGGGGTGAGTTCAAATAATGTTGCTAAACGAAGGGAATTGCGAAGGGTGGGGGGGGGGGGGTGGATTGCTAGCAATGTTGAGCGTTAAAGTGACGTAGTTTAATTGTTCTTGTTGCTATAGCTGTTGTTTCTATCGTTAGGTATATATGTATGTAACAACAGTTTTGTACTGACAAATGGATATGTATGTATGCCCAGTACGTATACATATGAATATTGTGAATGTATTTGTTGCTCTTGAATGTTTTCGTTTGTTGTTGTTATTATTGTCGATTTGCTCGTAATTTGAGCGTATTATGCGCGTTTCGTTTTGTTGATTTTTTCAATTTTCTAGGCGCGTCGTCATCGCTGATGGAGGCGCTTTCATTTGGTGACTTAATTTGGCTTACATTGAACAAAGGCCAGACTACATGTGGCATTTGTGTGCCAGCAACATCCACAAATCGTCAGGCGGTAAAAAGAATATTTGAAACAGCCAAGTTGGTTCACCGTCTAAATTCAAATAGAATCCAAACATCGGCATTTCCACTCCCTGTCTATGACATGCCGACAAGTAGGCAAAAAAAGGCTATGAAACAGCAAGTTTAACGTATCAAAAATTGAGATTGAATCAACAGTAAAGTACATTGACTTCAGTATTATTAGAGCATAGGCATTAAAGGTTAAGAATTGCTGTATCCTATATTAAAATCGGTCTAGTTTGCAATTGTTTTTCCCAAAATGTTATTCCAAAAAGAAAAGAGCTTGCAAAGGAGTTTTAAATAAAGTTTTAAAAGTTTGTGTTAAAATAAAAATTACAAAGTAAAAATTATTGTATTTCTAAAAGACACTTCTCTGTCGCTCATTGAGCAATGCTCAACACAAAAAATATGACAGATAAAACAAACGCAGCCAATTCAAGGATATAACAAATATATTCAGTGGGGTGAAAACGTGGGCCAATTTAATTTTTCTTGTTTTTGAGGTCAGCTAAATTTTATTTTTGTCATTTGTGTCTTAACACTAACAAATAAACATTAGTGACTTATAAATAACTTTAATAATTCATATCAAATGTCCCTTGAGATCTCTCAGAATTTACTTTAATTAATTTAAAATGTCCCAGCCGTAGGGTTATCCTTAATTTGTATCACATAGTTATTCGATTTGGACCAAAAATTGACGAAAACAATTTCAAGTCCCAAAATCATAGCAAATTTTCGATTCTTCCTGTATATATTGCTAGTCGCCTTTCGCACCCTTCGTGCTGCTTTCGTCACTAGCGCGGACTACCGCAGTGATTAAGAAATACACAATCATAAAAAAAAAATTTTTTCACACTAGGCAATTCACTCGATGTGTGAACTGCCATCCCAAGTTTGACCCTCTTGCAGGTCGAATTTTTCAAAAGGCCATCTTATTGCCCAATAAAAATTCAGCCCCCTAAGACATAAGGGTTGGGCTCCACAATAATCAGTCAGTAAAAAAAACATCTTTACGAGGTAAAAGTCTAGTGACGAAAACATTTCCATGCCCCAAAATTTCTGATATTTAATTTTGTGACGAACGATATTAAAATTGATGCAAAAAAAAAGTCTTTAAAATAAATAAACAACATTTTTTGTATATACGAAGATAAATAGAAAATTTGCTACGACTGTTCGATCAGACCGAGTTATATACCAATGAAAAGGTATAGTTTAACTAAGAAAGGTGTAAAAGTGCCTATACCGACTCGGCTTTTAGGGCTGATCCGGAATAGATACATTTTATTTGGTTGGAGATGGTTACTTCTCCTTTCTTTGACGATTACAGTATAACCTTGAGTATTTTTTAAGTAACAGTTTAAGTTTCCGCGCAGAGATGTCATTTCTAAAAAAAAGTCATTGAATTGGCTGCAAATATTCTAAAAATTTTGGAATGAATATGCTAGTATTAAAACCTTACACGTTAGTCTTCAAACATAATTTCACTACTATCAGAAATTAAATTAAATAAGGAATGCTCTGCTGCTTAATGGGGATGCGCGTACACGCAAACATTTGTACACACAATGGCATTGTAGTAAATGTTTCCTATTTAGAAATTAAAAATATAATTATTGAACATACACTCCGTCAAATTAAATGATATCATACAAGCCCCCTTGACTAGGTATCCAATTAGGGACGAAAGCGTGTATTCAGATCAAGACTTCTGACATCAATTGTGTGACAAAACATGTTAAACTAATCACTGCGGATGGCAGTCCGCGCTAGTGACGAAAGCAGCACGAAGGGTGCGAAAGGCGACCAGCAATATATACAGATAGTAGTACATACAAATATGTATGTATTTAGCTCCAAAAGTTTCTTATATCAATGTTTAGACGCATATTAATAATAGACTAGATAGATTAGACTAATAAAATAAACAAATTTTTATGGAGAAAATAGTTAAATATGTATAGAATAGATGTGAATTCTGCCCTAGCCACCAAGGGAATAAAGGTGTGCGTTAGACATAATAAATATTAATCGAAAGGCTAATCAACATTTATTTAAACCAAAGTTCTTAATGCTGATTTAATATAACAGAAATTGGGGAATAACAAGTGGTCACTAATAAACATAGCATATAATAAATATTATATAATATTATGTTCTTATGCCTTATCTTATACCCATATAAGAGAATCTAAATTGTGCTTTATAAAAAAAGAAGGGAGCATAGATATATATAAAATACTTACTTACTTATACATACATATGTACATATGTGAATACTTACGGATAGAAAAAGAAAAGAAATGTTGTCAGTAGCAGCACAATCCATGCAAAAGTCGCCGGAATGTAGCGGGTTTTCACATCGCATTTGGGCATTTTGTATTTGTTGTTCCGACGTCAGTTGGCGTCTCCGTTTTGGTGCTTTTGATGATGGCTAACGTGCAGTAGTAGTCGATATCTCAATGACGATGATGATGACGTAGCAACGCCGGATCGTATGCAACTGCAAGTGCGACAGAGACAAAAACTCACGTAAGAGATGGCGACGCAACGCGACGCGACGCGTGAAATGGGATCAGATCAAGCGTTTTGGTGTTGTTGTTGGTTGGTACGTTTTGTTGTCAGTGTCAGCAACTACAATTTGATTTTCCGACTCCAACTTCTCTCTGTTCTCTGTTCTAACTTCCAAACGAGGTGTTGTTGCTGTTGCTGCTTCTTGCTGCAAATTAGGCGACGTTAAAAAAACAAATAGTCACACACCCACACACAGGCACACACACCCGCGCACACAAACACACACATACATAAGCATAAAAAGCGTGGCGGGGCTAAGCGGCAATACGATTTTCGCTATATGCAAATGAAAACTATTTTAATTGTATGCACTTGGCGCTATATAGCATTTTGTTGTTGTTGCTGCTGTTGTTGTTGCTGCTGTTGTTGTTGCTGTTGTTGTTGCTGTTGTTGTTGTTGCTGTGTCTTCCCTGCTAGTACTCCTGTTTTTCTAGTCTTTTTTCCCTGTCGCCCTTTTCTGTCGTTCGTTACTCTTGGTCCCCACCTTGCGCTGTTTCGATTCGTTTGCTTTTTTCTACATATATACATTCGAGCTGCTGCTGCTGATGCTGCTTCTTCTTATTCTGGCTTTTTAATACTTTTTTCTACACACACGCACGTTTTGTTGCTGCTGCAACTTTTTGCGATACTTCTCGAGCCCGTCGCTCGTCCGCTTTCTTCCTCTTAACTCCACTCTACTCCACTACACACACGAGAGACAATGATGCAGTATTGTGTGCTTAACTTTCAATCGAAAGTCAAAAACAATTGCACATACATCACTTTTAAACCGTACACCTTATGATTGCACTTCATTCCAATTATTCACTTTTATGTATATATGTATTTACGAAACAAAAAATATTAAAAAAAATAACCACAACACAGCGATGTGCATAATTTACTCGCCCGTCGATTGTCGAACAAATTTCTTTCTGTTAATGAAATGTTAGTGAAGAAACAAGCTAACATAACGATTGCACAATGCTACGTTTCTGTTAAGTCTATCGATGTTTTCGCAGTCTTACAACGCTATTATTCTGTTCTGCAGCACACGATATTTGACCAGAGTATATAAATACACGCTAAATAAACACAAGCATAGATGCCAAATTCTTAAAGGTTTTTAAAAATAAATAAATTAATTATGCGAATAATCTTGGTAACAACGTTAGCTTTTTTCTGATTAATTTGTAATTTAGTTTATTTTTAACCATCAACCCACCAAAAACAAGTTTTATTGTTTAAGCATAGTATCCAGTTGTTGAAAAACCTGTTTGAAAGGTATCAACTCCATATAAAAAAAAGGGTTGCAAACTGGCTCGAAATTATTTTGTAAGGCTATTTCTAAACCCTTGTATCCAGTACCTAAATTTGGGCAGCTCAGAAAATTTTTGGGTGTTTTACAACACTCTTTAATGACAGCTGGCAGCTTTTTTTTTGACCTTTCAAAACATCGATTCGTTCAGTGTTTCGACTAGTCGAAATCATTTTGAGCAGCAATGGCAGCAAAATAAGAGCCAAATTGAGATCTTGGAACACAAACAGCGAATTAGACTTATTGAAGAGGAGCAACAGATGTCAATTTTGTGGGACTTGACCGAAAAAAAAACATTTTGATGGAATTTTTATAATTAATAATTGTTTATTTAATAATTAGGGTATTAGTCGCTGCTACTTCTCTTATCCTGTCCATTTTGTCCATTTTCTCTTTATTTTTGTGCTCAATGAATGTTTTTTATTTGTTTGTTGTTTAAAGCTGACGAACAGTGTGACCACAGCAGCATAAGACCAACAATCTCTCAACTTTTTTGTGATTTTTGGTATTATGCTGTCACACTGAATTCTGTAAGGTCCGACATCAAAACATCGAACATTTTGAGCGTCCAAAATATTTTCAGCTACTGGATATTATGCTTTATCAAAAGGTGGCAGCAGTGGTACGGAGTGAATCGAAACGGCTCGCCAGCAAAAGCGTTTTATTTTGTATTCACAAGATTATAGTTACAAAATAAGAGCAAAAGCCTTCACGAAATTAAAATTAAAGTAATGCAATGTTGTATATGAGCGATTCTTTCTGTGTTAAATGTCCTAGAATATTTCGTTCTCCGATTATTGCAGTTTGAGTTGTAGCTGTAGATATATATATATATAAATATATATATTATAGTAAATATATCTTGAGTTGGAATTTCTCGAATTGACACTAATCGGCTGTTTGTCATACAGTGTTAAGCAACGCAAACTCCATTTCTAACAAGTCAATTTTTTTGCTGCAATCAATATTTGTTAGCAGACAAGGTTGTCAAATTCCTAACTGTATGGTACCGTATAATGTTTAATGAGCTTGATGCCTTGCAGTGCCAATTCTTCTTCAATCCAATCCTTGCTTCAAGTGAGAACCTAGAAAAGTCATTCGAATTCGGTCAATAACGACGACGATATTGGTAGAATGTAGTCATCAACGGAAACTAAAATTAACTGTGGACATAAGTAAAACAGTATGATTTTTTTATTAAAATAAGTGTAGAATCCACATGTAATGTTCATTGCTCTCCACTCTTTATATAAGTCCGTTCTGCACCCTTAAAATATGAACATATCACAGCTGACCCAACAGTGTTGCTACCCAACCTTATGTTATTCTTTGTGTTGCATTGCAGCACTGTTTCTATGCCTGCCATCAGCAACTTATTGAACTGTACTGCTTTAGTCCATACTAAAGCACAGTACGCTCTAGCTGAAAATCATGTTTTAAAGGTATCAACTCCATATAAAAAAAGGGTTGCAATCTGGATTGAAATTATTCTGTAAAACCATTTCTAAACCTATGTACGCTGTACCTAAATATGGGCAGCTCAGAAAATTTTCGGGCGTTTTACAGCACTATTTGGTAAACAGCTGGCAGCTTTTTTTTACCTTTTAAAACATCAATTGGTTCAGTGTTTTGACTAGTCAAAATCTTTTTGAACAGAAATGGAGACCAACAAGCAGCAAAATAAGAGCCGAACTGAGCTCTATGAACACAAAGAGCGAATCAGACTGATTGAAGAGGTGCAACAGAGGCCAAATTGTGGGATCTGACTGACAAAAATCATTTGAATGGGAATTTCAAAATTAATAATTTTTAATTTAATTAGGGTATTAGTCGTTGCCACCTCTCTTATCAAGTCCGTTTGGTCCATTCTCTCACTGTTACTATTTTAAATTTTCCTTATATTTGTTTGTGTGACAGTGTGACAACTCAACTTTTCAGAGATATCTATTGAAATGCTGTTACACTGAAGTTTGGAAGCCAGACATCAAAATATTAAACATTTTGAGACCCCAAAATATTTTCAGCTACTGGATACTATGCTTAAACAAAAAACATGCTCTTCCGAAGCTGGAATAACATTGATGCTGACATCGATACATCGATGCTTGGAAACATTGATGTTTCTCCAGCTCTGCAGTGCAGATGTCAAATGCGCACTATCGAAAACTATTGGTGCAGGTTTGCTATCGATGGCGGCTCGATAGAGCTTGACTATCGATGGTGGCGATAGTGCCATCGATAGTTCTCCACCTCTAATTCATACTACACTTTCCAACACTTACCCACAAATGTATTTTCGCTTCTCGCTTTGCTACAAATTTGCAAAAAAACAATATTAAAAAATATTTATGAAAAATAATATTAAGGTCATCTGCACACGGCATTTGGACATTCAAAAAATATTTAGACTAGCACATTTCATAATTTGTGACCACAGCCCGCCTTTGAAGCTGGTTTGAGTGGTGCCAGTGCCGCGGCCTCGAAGACTGGAAGACGCCATCGCCCTATACGAATACGAATACAAGTACATATTTCACGGTTCACCATGTCACGAAGTGTGCGCGCCGAGACCCGCAGCCGTGCTAAGGATGATATCAAGCGCGTCATGCAAGCTGTGGATAAGGTGCGTCACTGGGAAAAGAAATGGGTGACCATTAGTGATACGACCATGAAGATCTACAAATGGGTTCCCATTTCGTCGAACAGCGAGAAAAAATCGAAGCTGATGCTCAATAATAAGATCAGCGACAAGGAGAACTCTCAGAAAGGCACACCCACTCCGCCACAAATAACGCCAAGCTACGCCGGGCTAACTGCAGATGATTCAAATACCTGTGAGTTTGTTGTTTATGAAAGTTATTAACAATTAATTACATACAATATGATTCTTCTGATACATAGGTTTTTCCGTTGTGAGCGACAGTCAAGGTGCCGATTTTGCGTCCAGCATGCCCTTCTCGGAGGACTCGAATTCACAGGGCAGCGACGGGCCAGTGAAGCGCTTAAAAACGAGTGATTAGCTAGACATGCACATTCACAGCAGCTATAGTAACTAAGTGACATACACACACATGTGCATGTGTATGTGCATGTGTGATTATGTATATGTGTATATGTGAAAGCCTATGTGAATGTTTTAATATTATTTAATTATTTTTTGTATAGATGTAAGATATATTATATGATTATTAGTTGGAAGATAATCATCTGCCTCATCAAGACTTAAGCAATTCTCCTAAACGTCTAACCATAAGTAAATATGTATGTATAACATTATGAACATGCTAACTTCTGAATGTAAACAATATACTATATTAGGTAATATTAATAAAGCATAAATAATTAAGATTAAGCAGACTTTTGTAAACTTTAAGGCGGGATTCTCGCGCCTCATCATATCTAGATTGTACTACTATATATAGCACAAATATTTCAACTTATTTATTTGCCCAAAAAATAAAAACAAAACTGCCCATAAATGATAAATGTAAGCAATGAATTATACAGTATACAAACATACATATATACATTTACGTTGTTGAATGGATGAATCCATTGCAGGAATCGTAACGATTATGTTTTATGAAGTAAGAGTTATTTCCTGATTTTTATAAAAAAAAATTGAAGTCACTTATTTTTAATTCTTACAATAAAAATATAAATTAAATGTTACTTAACAATTTTTATTTAAAGTTTTGCCATACTCTTTTTTGCAATTTTAAAAATAAAAGATTTCTCAATTTTTATTATAAAAACTGAAAATAAAAATTGAATTAAAATATCTTTCACGACACTATTATGTTTTTGGATATACATATGTGTACATCAATAGAAAGGTAATGAATTGTAGATCAAATATGTATGCCGATTTATGATATGGGCTCTCCCGTTCAAAAGATATTCATATCAATTCAATTTTTGTAATTAAAATTGAATAATAACTTAAATTTTATTTCAAAAATTTCAAATTAGAGTTATGGCATAATTATTAAATAAATAACTTTTATAATAAAAATTTAAAGTAAAAGTAAAAAATATTTAGAAGCACAAAATTGATAGTCCTGGATAGTCCTTCCAAAAAAACTGTATGTGTAATTTTATCAATATCCCTGTAATTTTTTTAGTGGTCGATTTTTTGCCGACTTATAACTCTTATTTGTAAACCCTGATCCTTAGTGATAAAATCGATTTGTGTTTTTTCTTTTATTATTTTTTATTTAATGTTTTTTTTCTTTAGTTTTTCTTTTTGTATAATAAAAAATTAATTTCTTTCAACAAGTAGTTTTCTTTCACTTGACATTAAATATACATATATTAACTCTCGTCACATCTTTCATTTTCACAATATTATCATCGTAATATATATAGAAATATTTATTTATTTATATAGAACTTGGTTGGAATACGTACATACCTACATACATATGTATTTAGTTCTTCTTTAACTAAATTTATGCTAATAAAAACACGCTTAACTGAATGGAAGCACAGATTTGCACGTGTTACAAAACTTTCGACGAACAAAACAAAAAATTACGGAAATGGGGATTAAAAATATAAAATATAAAAAAAATCTTCAATGTCAATTGCGCACACAAAAAAGCTTCGCTTTTGTTCTAAAAAACACACAATTTTTTAAAAGTAATAATAGATAATAATAAGTAAAAGTAAAACAAGAATTTAATTATTAAAATTTTCGAGAGGCGTACAAAACTGATCGTAAATGGATCGATCTGATGTAATATGGAATGTCTTTGCTAAGAATGTTTACAATTAAAAAAATAAAATAAAATAAGAACCACAGAAAATGCAAATGTAGCATAGACAAAAACAAAAGTTACTGCAAAAATTAACTCGTAATGTAATGTGTGTAAAAAAATAAATATTAAATTATATTCATTAACCTATGTACTTTCATTCGTATTAATTTGCTAGCACAATAGTGTTTGTTTCATCATCTTTAAATTGTTTTTGTTATTTTGCTTGATTGATTTTGTTTTTTTTTATACAGCCATATGTACATACATGTACATATGTATGCAACTTTTACTGTTTTTGTTTTTGTTTATTAGAAAAATATAGAAACTCCGCCTAGAGAGTTTTGATATATGTACATACATACATATGTAGGTATTGTATACATATACATATACACATATACATATACATATACATATACATATACATATACATATACATATACATATACATATACATATACATATACATATACATATACATATACATATACATATACATATACATATACATATACATATACATATACATATACATATACATATACATATACATATACATATACATATACATATACATATACATATACATATACATATACATATACATATACATATACATATACATATACATATACATATACATATACATATACATATACATATACATATACATATACATATACATATACATATACATATACATATACATATACATATACATATACATATACATATACATATACATATACATATACATATACATATACATATACATATACATATACATATACATATACATATACATATACATATACATATACATATACATATACATATACATATACATATACATATACATATACATATACATATACATATACATATACATATACATATACATATACATACATAGTATTATATACATACATACATAGTTAATATTGTCATTTAGCTTTCAAAAAAATATACTCTATGCCTTTATACAATTATCATTTTCAGCTTAAAAAACAGTTTTGGCATTACACAGTTTTGTTCGCTCCATATTCGAGTTTGTGTGTGTGTGTGTGTATGTAGATGTGTTCGTGTGCGTGTTTGGTAACACAAGTGCCGTTGATTACGCGCATCGAAATTAGGCTCAGGCTGTGGGGGAGCTTAAATTTAAAGATTCGCTGGCTTGTCAAGAGGAGCGCGTGTTGGACCGTGGATTCCAGAGCGCTCAGCTGGGAATCGAGCGCCATCTACTTAGCTTAGTGTACATATACATACATATGTACATTGTATATGGTAAATGGTGTATATATGTATATATAAATGTATAAAATAATTAATGCAACAGATTTTTTTGTTTAGTTTGTCTCCCCTCATTTGTCCCACCAAACGATATGTTTGCGTAAAGTGTATACTAATTAGATATTGTTGTTGGATTTACAAATATGATAGTTGGATAGATAGTTGCTGTTGTACAGATTTGGTATGCCTGACAATGACAATGACAATGACAATATATACATATATACATGTACATATATATAGCTCCCAGACCAGCGGTGGGCACGCAGTGGCTCCGGGAGCAGCGGCTGCTCCCACGTTAGGTAGACTCTAATAGGGTTGTTGTTGTTGTAGTGCTCCCGAATTCAGATTTCGTGCCCACCGCTGTCCTAGACCTTTGTGGTTAATTTTGTGGTGCATTCGTTGGCGGCGGCATGCCAGGATTTGTGGTGTTTGCTGTGTCCCTGTTGTCGTTGATGTTGTTGTTGTAGTTGTTGTAGTTGTTGTTGATGTTGTTGATGTTGTTGATGTTGTTGACGTTGCTGCTGTAGTTGTTGTTGTTGTTTTTGCTTATGCTGTTGGATAAGTCTATGCTATATCTGAAGCGGATAGCTATTGGGTCGCGTCTGTGCCCGCTGCTGGCGTCGACAGCTCAGCGGAAGCGAAGCCGCTGCCTGATAAACTTGATATCAGCACTCTGACTTATCCTCCTCCACCAAATACTGCGTATCCTTGCCGGTGTCCGCCGACGGGTCCAGCTCACGGGTGCGCAGCTGTAATTGCGGCGACGACTTGTGTGTAATGCTGCTGGGCGCGATAATAGCCGAGGCAGGCTCCGTAAAGGATCCAGATTGACCCATTGCCTTTGACTTGGACGGTTCCTGTGGCACATCATAGATGCCTGCCAAAATAGAAGGGATACAAGCTGTAAGACCGATGGCTAAACATTTTTAGTAAAGCTAAGGACTTGCCTGAGCCATTGCTCATTCCCGGATCGGTGGTGGTGCCCGACTGTACAGCATCGTACATGGGATTGGCAAAGTCACGTGCCTTGTTGGCATGGACTGTTTGCAGGTTATACCCCTCAATAGGCGCCATATCATTGGCGGTGGGTGCTGAGGCACCTGGGAAGCCGCTCTCGTTGAATTCCACATTTGAACCGTGTCGGAACGTCACACTCTGGGACGAGGTCATAGCTGGCATTCGAGCAAGCTTGCCGCTGCAGAAGCATACAGTATAATTAGTCAAGGATTTGAGAGTTGTCATTGAAATACTTACAAGGGACGCTTGCGGATGACATACCACGCTCCGGCGGCGGCCATCATGACCAGCAATATGACCATAATAGGTACAACAACGGCGGTAACATTGGTACCGCCATGGCCAAAGGCACCTGTTGTGCTGCGCTCGCAGTGCTCACCCTTGAAGTCCGGCAAGCACTCGCAATAAAGCTCGCCGCGATCATCTTCTTTGCAGAGGCCGCTGTTTTGACAGGGGCAAATGCGTGGAGCGGGACGCGGACGCTCAGCGGCCGCATCACAGATGACCTCGGCGGTGCTACGATGTGACGGCAATAGACCGGACGTATCCGGGCAGGCACAGCGATGGCCACCGGGCACTAGGAGGCAGAGATGTGAACAGCTCGACTCATAGCATGGGTTGCGCAACGAAGTGTTGTATCGCTTTTCATGGTACACCTTAAGGCCGGACGGATTGACGAGATTACGATGGATTACAACTTGAACGCCGCGACCGAATTTATCTTGTCTCAGCAGTTCGCCCGTGTCGCGGGTCACCCAGTACATGTTGGACTCGAAGAGGTCCAGTGAGACAGGATGGCGCAGCTGGTCGCCTTTAACGATGGATTTGCGTCGAGAGCCATCGGCACGCATGGACTCGATGGCGTTTAGTTTGGTGTCCACCCAGTAGATGATGTGATCCTGCGAGTAGTCAATAGTCAGGCCAGCTGGATGGCGTATTTGTTCCGTGATTAGCGGGCGGCGCTTGGAGCCATCCATCCAAGAGACCTCAATTTTGGGAGCGGAGCCAGCATCGGCCCAATAGATACGTCCAAGCTGTGGATTGACTGCAATCGAAGTGGGCACTTCCAATCCAGCATTCACAATTGATCTACGGTAACGTCCATCTGTTTTGGCCACCATTACACGACCACGAGGCTTGGAGCCCGTGCGATCCACTTCGGTCCAATAGAGATTCGATGCCAACCAGTCAACGGCGACGGCCGTGGGCTTCGAGCCGCCCTTCATATTAAGGTCCTGCGCAAATCCGATCTTCGCCTGCCCATCCAACGCATTGACCATGTAGGATCGCTTGATGGTCTTGTCATAGCTGTCTGCCCAAAATACAATTTGCTGCTGGGCATCGTAGTCGAGTGCCTCAATGCGTTTCTCGGCCGCAATCACATCGAATTCTTCCTTCTTCTGCAGATCCAGACCTCGTATCTCTGGCCCATTGGCAAAGACGAGTATCACATCCTCCTTCTCTGCTTTGCAGACGCCACTTGTGCTGTCGGACAGATGGAAGCCTTCTCGACAGCTGCAGGAATATGTGCCATTTATATTGTGGCACTGATGCGAACACGTGTGTTGCCGCGTCGCGCACTCATCCACATCCGCGCACTTCTTCTTATTGTCCGGTGCAATTATGTAGCCCGGATAGCAGGTGCAGATGTAGCCCCCATCGGTAAGATTGTGACAATGATGCTGGCAGCCGCCGCGGCTTTGCTCGGAGCAACTGCTCGTATGATGACATCCCAGCTCGTCGCTGGCATCGCCGCAGTCGTCTGAGAAGTCACAGACCTGGGATCGTTCGATGCAGTGTTTGTTGGCACATTGGTACTGGGTATACAGGTCGCAGGGTTTCTGTTTGCTGGCGCAAAGTGTCATGTTGTTCTCGTCACTGCCATCGCCGCAATTGTCCATGCCGTCACAGATTTGGTAGCGAGCGACGCATCGATGGTTGGCGCACTGGAATCGTCGCAATGTGTCGCAGTTAAAGTCACTGCAGACCTTGGGATCCTCATCGCTGCCATCGCCACAGTCATCGGTGCCATCACACAGATCGGACAGGGAGACGCACAGATTATTGGCGCACTGGAAGCGAGACTCGGGACAGAAACGACCACCCGGGAATCGAGGTGGGCAGCCCACCTCGTCAGACATATCGCGACAGTCTCGATCGCCATCGCAACGGAAGTAGCTGGCGATGCAATGGCCAGAGGCGCATTGGAAGGTGCCGTTCTTGCACTGATATCCCTCGCAGTTCATTTCATCCGAATTGTCACCACAGTCATCCTCGTGATCGCACTGCCAGCGCGATGAGATGCACTTGCCGTTGCCGCATCTAAACTCCGATTCCGAGCACTCCCGATAGCGTCCCTTGCAGATGGCATCGTTCTCGTCGCTTGCATCACCACAATCATCCGCAAAGTCGCACATCCATTGCCTATATGGAGGGGAAATGAAAGAAAAAGTGTAAGTCGACTGGAGCTAAGATCTCTTCGGGCTAACTAATTACTTTGGTATGCATCGATTGTTGCCGCATTTAAAGTCCGTCTCCAAGGAGCACTTGGGGCAGTTGTCGGGCAGCTCATCGCTGTTGTCGCGGCAATCGTCCTTGCCATCACAGAACAACCATTTGGGAATGCAACGATAGTTCGATTGACCGGGACACCGCTGCCAGCCTGTGGTGCAGTTTCTCTGTCGGCACATGTAAGCTGGCTCATCGGAGTCGTCGCCACAGTCATTGTCAAAGTCACACATCCACAACTGTGGTATGCATCTTCCATTTTTGCAGGCAAACTCCGTGTCTAGATCACAGCTACGCTTATCTACATTGAAAAACAAAAAATAAAATTATAATAAAACAAGTGGCAAATGCTATAGTCGAGCTCCCGACTATAAAATACCCGTTACTTATTTAAATAAATGAAAAATATTTTATATTGCATACTTTTAGGCACGTACATTGCTAAAAAACTTTAATCAGCCATTACCACCTCTCTACTTGTCCAATCTTGTTATGATTTAGTAGAATGATAGGTAATAATAGTAGTTAACGTTAGTTAGTAAAAAATCTTAATATTTTGAAAACTGTATATCTTGAAAACTTTTCGCGATTTACGGAAGCGGAAAGGAGGGTGGCAAAAATTTGAAACAAACTTGATCTGCGCGAGGATTATAGAAGTCTGTGTGCCAAATTTGGTTGCTCTAGCTCTTATAGTCTCTGAGATCAAGGCACTCACACAGACGGACGAACTTACGGACAGATGCTGATCAAGAATATATATACTTTATAGGGTCGGAGATGCTTCCTTCTCCCTGTTACATACATTGCAACGAATACAATATCCCCTTTTACTTATTTTAAGTAACGGGTATAAAAAGGCATAGAATTAGTTATAAAATGAAATTTTACACTTACGACACACGTTTGGATCCTCGTCACTTCCGTCTTTACAGTCCGCGTCACCGTCACAGCGCCAACTATCAAGAATGCAGCGTCCACTTGACTTGCACTTGAAGTCAGACAGTGGGCAGGGCAGCTCGCAGTTTTGCTCATCGCTGCCATCACCGCAATCGTCGACACCATCGCATATGGTCGCGGATGGAGTGCAGTTGGTGTTCTTACACTGGAAGGTACCGGCACGGCAATGACGAGGGGCACAGTTACTGGGCTCATCGGAACCATCCTTGCAGTCTTTTTCACCGTCACACTTCCAGAACCAGGGTATACACTTCTCATCGCTGCCACCGCAGAGATGTTGTCCGGAAGTGCAGTTTGCAATACAAGTCTTTGAGTCACGGGCGAGGTAAAATTGGTTGGGACAGGCGCACTTATAGATGGGCGCACCCTCCTCTATATAGCCTTCAATGTTCAAATAGGTTGATTCAGGGGGCGGAGCAATCAAGCAGAGGTGGGAGCAGCCGCCGTTGTTCGTGCCACACGGGTTGTTGTATGGCAGCTGACGAAGCGGATGATTGATATGCAGATCGTATGGACGATGTGTTGTATTCCTAAGGACCGTGTAGTTGGCGCCGTGGAACTTGTTGGCACGCACAATGGCCTTCAGATTCCAGTCGCTCCAATAGATGAAGTCATCAAACAGGCTAAGGGCAAAGACATGTGGCACACGGTTTCCGGACAGCACGATGTGTCGATGACGACCCTCAAGATCAGTGTAGGCAATGTAGTCTAAATGAGCGTCTGCCCAATAGATTCGATCTGTGAAGTAGTCAATGGACAAGGCGTTCGGCCAAGCAATATCATCATTCCAGTTGAGTATGCGCGTAAAATTGGAGCCGTCCATGCCCATCTTGGCAATGTAGGCCTGTAGATGCCAGGATGTAAAGTATAAGTATCCAATTCCAGGGTGCACCACAATGGCACGCGGATCTACAACGCCACTGCGAAGGGTCTTTCGTTTGGTGCCATCCAGTTCGGAGACATCCAAGTTCTTCGAGTGTCTGTCCAGCCAATATAGCTTGCGTCCCACCCAGTCAATTGCGATGCCCTCCAAGCCATGAGAATCGTGACGGATAACAGCCTCACGCTCTACAGGTATATCGTCATTGGGATCGGTGTACTTGGCTCGGAAGATGGTTTTGGCCGTCACATCGCAGAAGTACATGTATTGCTCCTTGATGTCAAAATCGAGGGCCACCACGTTCATAAGGTCTTGGTGCATGAGATTATATTGGTGTCCGTCCACAGACATATTGCGCACGTAGTACTTGTTGGTAAAGATCAGCCACGGCGGAATGTTATCTTTTCGCTTGCAGGTGTGCTCGTCATTCTGTCGCTCATAATAGGTCTCGTCACATTTGCAGTAGAAGCTGCCCGGTGTATTGGAGCAATGCTGCGAGCAGGCACCCGGTTGCTCCAAGCATTCATCGACATCTGCACATGCTTTGCCATCGGCCAGGAGTCTTTGTGTTGACAATTAGTAAAGGATAAGCAATTAGTCAATAATAGGTGAGTATATCATAAGTTTAAACTTACTTGTAGCCTTCGTTGCAGTCACAATAGTAGCCTGTGAGCGTGTCCACGCACTTGTGACCACACTGATTAATCTCGACCTTGGCACACTCATCGACATTGCAGTGGGCTGGCTCATCGGATTCATCTGTACAGTCTGCCACCTTATTGCATACCAAACTGTAGTCGATACACTGTCCATTGGTGCAAGCAAACTGCCCCTGAGGACATGTGGCGTTGTCCTTCTTGCAGTCAACCTCGTCCGAATGATCTCCACAGTCGTCTTCTCCATCGCATCTGTACTGATTGCGAATGCATTTGAAATTTTGACAGGTGAACTCCATGGGCGAGCAGGTCTTGTACTTGGAGTTGCAGAATTTGCCTTCATCAGTTCCATCGCCGCAGTCGTTGTCATGATCACAAATCCATCCCTGTAATTGTCACTATTTAGATTATATCCCATATTATAAGATATGCACTTACTTTGTTAATGCATCGCCCATTGCCACAGGTGAACATATCCTCGCCGCAGGGCTGTTGGGTGGCACAGTTGTGTAAGGTGGTGTTTTCATCGGCTCCGTCCACACAATCTGGATCGCCGTCGCATATCCATTTCTTTGGTATACACTGGGCACGCTGCCAGGACTTGTTCTCAACACACGTGAACTCTGTCTCCTCATCACATTTGCGGTCATCTGAAGGCAAAAGACAATGGAATAATTACTACTTAAGCTGCACACGAATCTGATTAGCTGGACTACTCACTGCACTGATGTCGGTTGTCCTCATCACTGTTGTCCAGACAATCATTGTCCCCGTCACAGATATAGATACGTGGAATGCAGTTGCCATTGTCACAGGTAAACAGATCCCCGAAGCAAGTGCGACCCTCGGACTTGCAATAGTCTGGCGGCTCATCAGCACCATCACCACAGTCGTCATCGCCGTCACAGTACCATGTTGCCGGAATACAGCGATGATTTGGGCATCGGAAGCTGTTTGTAGGGCAGGTGCGCTGGCCACAGTGCAGCGGATCCTCGTCGGAATTGTCACCACAATCGTTGTCACCATCGCAGAGCCAGTATGGCTCGACGCAAATGTTGGTCTTCTCGCACTTCAGATGATTCGGTGGACAGGTGGTATTCATGGGGCAGCGTTCGTGCGTTTCATCCGACGTGGCGTTGTCCTTACAGTCGTTGACGCCATTACAGACTTGAGCCTGTGGAATGCAGCGTCCGTTTGCGCAGGTGAACTCGCCGTCGACACAGGGCGGATAGCTGCAGTCAAGCTCGTCGGATCCATCCTTGCAGTCGTTCTCGTGATCACACTTCCACGACTTGAAGATGCACCTGCCGTTATTGCAGCGGAACTCATTGGGGGAGCAGGAATGATAGGCACAATAATTAGGATCCTCGTCCGAATTATCACCACAGTCGTCATCGCCGTCACAGGACCACATCCGTGAAATGCACTTGCCATTCTGACAGTAGAACTTACTAGCCTCGCACGTATTATTCCTGGGTGCGCACATTCGTCCTTCATTGACCACTTTGGAGTTATCGTCGCATTTGCACTCGACCTTGCCTTTGGGAGCCGGATGGCAGCTCTGGGCACATCCGCCATTGTTAATTGCACATGGATTCACATTACACTTCTGACGATCTGCACTGTAGATGCGTATGTCGCGAGGTGAATCCTCAAGACGTTTTACCATTTCCACCATATTGGCGCCCGTGTGTTTTTCTGCCCGGTAGACGCCGCGCAGCTGCAGATCCGTCCAGTATATGTAGTTTCGGAACACGGTTATCGCGAATGGATAAATGGTAGCGGCCACTAGAAGCTCTCTGTTGCGACCATCCAAATCAGAGCGTTCGATCTTCTCGCGCACCGCATCCGTCCAGTAGAGCTTGCGCTCGTCATAGTCAATGGCCAGTCCGCTGGGCTGTGACAGCTCTTTGTCCACAATGGCGCGTTTCAGTGAACCTGCCATTGTGGTACGGAAGATCTTGCCGGAGGTGCCAAAGCGTCCCCAGTCGGTGAAAAAGAGAGTGCCGTTACATGGGTCCAGGACAATAGCACGCGGACGTTCCACGCGAGCAATCATGACCAGCTCGGTACCAGCCAGATTCATCGCATAGATTGAGTTGTTGGAGCTATCAGTCCAATATATCTTATTTTGCGTCCAATCGTAGGCAATGCCCTCCGGATTGATGCCCTTGCTAAGAACCACTTTAATATCGCTATGGCTGGGCTTGTTCGCTTGGGTGTAGGCAATCTTCGCCCATGGCCTGATTTGAGTGTACAGCATGATATTGTCGGTATAGTCAAAGTCAAGACCCACCACGTTGGTAAGGTTGGTCAGTGGCGTAAAAGGCACCTCTGTGGAGTGCGGATCTAAGTTAACTGCCCGGATTTCGGTACGCGTTGCAAACACTAAATACTCATTGACCGTTTCACACTTTCGCTCATCGGCGCCAAGCTTGCCAGTCGCACAGTCACAGCGATAGTTCTTGCTATTCGAAGACGAATCGTCTGCTGGGAAGCTGAAGCAAAGTTGGTCACACCCGCCGTTGCCTAGATGGGTACAAGGATTGGTGTCATCTGTCGGCTGGTTGTTTATATCGTAGATAACAATATCTCGTAGCTTTTCCAAGTTTGTGCGCACACGAGTGGCCTCTGTGTCATTATTGAATTGCTTGGAGGCTTTGAAGACTGTCATTAAATTGCGGTCCACCCAGTATACATCATTCAGATGAATTGCTATACCCATTGGGTTGGGAAGGTCTCGTCGAATTATTTTGCGGTTAGCGCCGTTGTACGCAATTCGCTGTATCGTGTCCAGCTTAGAGTCAACCCAGAAAACGTCGTGGGTCTGCATATCAATTGTGAGATCGCGTGGTAGCGAGATTCCTGATGTCACCAATGGCTGCCATTTGGTACCATCAAGCAGCGCTTTTCCAATGCGTGGATGCTGTCCATAGTCAATCCAATAAAGAAGTCGTTTGATAGGATTCACAGCCAGCTCACGTGGCGCATCGTTGGTTGTTTTGACCAGTACCTTACGGTTGCTACCGTCCAACCAGCACACCTCCACATAGTTTTCGTGAGGATATACGTTGGTGAAGTACATGTTGCCAGCAACCCAGTCAATAGTTAGACCGCGAATGCCGTTGCTTCCAATTCCATCCTTAATCACATGTTGAACATCGGTGCCGTTGGGTCGGGAGCGGAAAATGCCATTCCAGTAGCCGCGATTGAACTCTGCCCAGTAAATCCATTGGTCCCGGTACATAACGTCCACATGTAGGATGTGGTGCCCTTGTCCACTGATTGGTACCATTGCCTCGGAGCTGTCACTTAAGCTATAGCCTCGTATCATGTCGAGTTGCGAGACGACGGCAAATGTCTTGTAAGCAACACAATTGATTTCATTTTCCTTTCGGTATCCAATGCCACATGCACAGGTCCTAGAGGCGGCAGGGCCTGGAATACAAAGTTGACTGCATCCACCGTTGCCTGACTGACAAGGATGCTGCATAAGGGCGCGCTTCTTATAAATCATCATGCTACGCAGATCGTGCTCGTTGTCCACAATGGTTTTGGGATTATCACCTCGCGGTAGATCCACACGCACGATCTTTTCATAAACTGGATCCAAATAGTAAAGACGGTGGTCTAGGATTCCCAAGCTTCGTGGACGTGATATGGCCTGTTGTTCGTTGAGTATAACCGTGTAATCTTCACCGTTGTAGTCCATGGCACAGATTGAACCTCGGGAGCTGGTACTGAAGTATATCATCTTCTTTTCAATATCTAAAGCTATGCTCTCAGGGTGGTTGATGTTCTTGCGTAATACACGCGGATCTTGGCCATTCATATCGACTCGACCAATTTTAACTGGTACTTCCAAAACACCTTCATCTATCCAGAACAGCTTTCCCTCACTGGGATCTAGAACAAGTTGCTTCGGCTTGGATACTGATGTTTCGCTGCCATCATTAGCCAGAATTATAGTGCGATATTTTTGCTTTCCATCAACGCGAACTGCCTCAATGTTACTGGCCACGCGATTACCAATGTAAAGATTGCGACCCAACCAGTCAAAAGCAATGGTATAGGGTGCACCTACGATGCCGGTATCACCACCGAAGAAGATGGTCTTGTTACCACCACCGTATGGTGTGGTATAAATAGTGCAGTTTTCTTCGTCTTCTTCGCGACCTTGCACCCAGTACAGGGTTTCTCCCTTGCGGTCAAAGTCAAGTCCCGTGCTGCTCTCGATGCCAATAACTGGTGCTAGGGCTCCAGCACGAGCGTCACCACCGTTTAGTGGGAGATCAACTATCTGAGTACCTTTTACCACCATTAGATAGGGATTCTCTTCCTCAATGCACCGACCCTCACTGAGTAGACGATAGCCGGGCTTACACTTACAGGAGTAGCCCTCGGGGGCACTGGGACTCAGCAAACATAAGTGTTGACAACGAGCCTCGGCACACGGATTTGGATACATTGGCTGCAACGACGCATGATGCACGTGAATGGAGAGTGGCTGGCTAATTAAATGCGAGACGACCGTTTGGTTTTTACCGCGGAATTTATTGGCGGACAGTACACGGTTCAGTTGACGATCTGTCCAATACAGCGTATCCTCAAAGAGGGAGAGCGAGTGTGGATGTAGCAGATAATGGCTACTGGCTAGCACTTGCTGGCGTCCTGTGCCGTTGTAATAGCAGAAATCAATAAAGTCAAGCTTAGAGTCGGCGAAATAGACGCGTTTTGTGGCTATATCCAGAGTAAGACCATTGGGCCAGTATATCTTAGTATTTATAATGGTCTTGCGCATGGTGCCATCCATGCCAATGCGCTCGACGCGTGGATTCTCACCCCAATCAGTCCAGAATATAAAGCGAGCTTCAGGGCTGGGATCGATACACATTCCACGTGGTTGTGTGATGTTCTCACGCACCAGGACCAAACGGTTGGATCCGTTCTCTGCGGATACCTCGATGGTGTTAAGTTTGCTGTCAAGCCAGTACAGGTTTTGTGCAATCCAATCATAGGCCAGACCTTCGACTAAATCTAAGCCGGTTGTGATAATTTCCTGTGGTTCCATTCCATGATCAAGCCGAGAGATCTTCTTTAACTTCATATCGCTCCAGAATATGGTCCCCGTATGCATGTTCGATGCGGTGGCTACAACGTTCTCTACGATGATGGGTACACGCTCCAAGCCCTGTTCCTTAAGGTCTGCAACCAGTATAGAATGACGGTTTGAAATGATCAAGAAAGCGGCCGTGTGATTGACTGCCTTGCAAGTATGTTTGTTGGGGCCTAATACGTAGCCTGCAGTACAGGAGCAAAAATAGGAACCCTTTGTATTTGTACATTGTTGCGAGCATAGTCCGGGAGGATCGCACTCGTTGGTATCAACGCAGGTGAATCCATCTTCGCCAATCTCCGATCCTGGCGGACACACGCAAAGTGCTCCGTTCGGAGTTTTTTGGCAAAAGCTGGAGCATTGACCAGTCTGGTGCTCGCACTCAGCGAGATCACAACCCTCACCCTCATCGGCACCATTGGGACAATCAAGAGTATCGTCGCACACAGATGTAATGTTCACGCAACGCTCTGTGACTCCTGGACACTGCCACTGACCATGAGGGCACTTGAAAGGTGGTGGAACGCATGCATGCTCAGTACCCTCGTCGGAATTATCTCCGCAATCGTCTTTGCCGTCACAGATATAGGCCTTAAACACACAGTTCGTGTTGTTGCATTTGAAAAAGTTTTGAGCGCAGGTAATCTGACCGCAATCCTCTTCGTCCGAATGGTCAGAGCAGTCATTTGAGCCGTCGCAATGCCACGCAATTGGTATGCAGAATCCGGTAGATTTACAGCGGAAATGTTTCTCCGGGTTGCATTGGTTAGGACCCATGGAAGGGCAGCCTAACTCATCGCTACCGTCATTACAGTCAGGTATACCATCACACTTGTAGGACTCTTCGACACACTGTCGGAGATCAGCACACTTAAACTGATTGGCTAAACAGCTAATTGGTGGACAGTCTTTTTCATCTTGCTTATCGAAGCAATCGTCGTCGCCGTCACAAACCCAGCTCTGAGGTATACAATGACCAGTCCTTGGACACGTGAACTGGAAGTATGCACAAGTCTTTTCTGCACAGAAGTCGCCTTCATCGCTGCTGTCCCCACAGTCATTCTCACTGTCACACTTCCACATGCTCGGTATGCAGCGTCCATTAGCACATGCAAATTGGGATGTAGCACAAGTTACATTGCCACACTCTAGTTCGTCAGAGTTATCGCCACAGTCATTTTCCTGATCACAGCGGAAATTAAGAGGAATGCAACGACCCGATTTGCATTGAAACTCGTTCGATCCGCAAGTAGGTTCTGTAAAATTAACAGAAAGTTCTAAAGTTCAGATTGGCGCAGAGATATAAATTAGCAGATGGATTCGATAACTGTAGATCAGTGTTAGACTAAATGTTTACCTGAGGGATAAAGCTTTTTTTACAGATACAGAGCTTACAAAATTATGAATCTCACCCTATGCTTACTGTGGACTGAAGGCAAGATGGTTTATGACATTGATTCAAACTGCAAGCCCACTCTCAGCACTCAGAGCTTTGATCACACTTGAAAAACAAAAGGCTATCTCCCCCGGGTGCATATATAGATAAATACTGAAAATTGCTATACTTACTTGTACAATTTTGTTCCTCATCGCTGTTGTCCAAGCAGTCATCATCACCGTCGCAGACCCATGACTTGGGTATGCATCGCTGATTGTTGCATGTGAAGTCCCATGTGTTGGGACAGGGCTGGACAGGGGGCTCTGCACTGGGATCGGGAACGCAGCTGACTTGATCCTCAGCAAGTCTCTCGCCATATGGACAGGAGCAGCGGGATTGTAATCGACTGACTCTGCCTACCGATTCAGTTGAGTTATCCGTGATGGGCACCGCAAAACATATCTTCTGACAACCACCATTGTTAAGATAACAGGGTTGTGTCTCTGCGATTCGCTGTACCTCTCGGCTATAAACTTTGACACCGTAAAGTCGATTTGTCTGTGGCTCACGAACCATCATTTCTTCTTGCTCACCAGTGAGCTTGTGGAGTCGAATGATAGCATCAAGTCGCCAATCCGTAATATACATCCAATCGTTGTGAATGACAATTGAGAATGGATGGCGTACCAGGCGAGAATTAACCGTTTTGATGTCCGTTCCATCGAGGTTGGCATGCTGCACATGATCCAGTAAAGCATCGCACCAGTACACTCGATCCTCTTTGAAGTCAATAGATAGTCCATTTGGCCAGCCAAGAGTTACATTGCGGAATACCAAGAGACCACTGCCGTCCGTGTTAGCGCGAGTGATATTTGCGGGGCGATCCCATTCTGAGAAGAAGATATAGCCGCGGTTCGGATGCACAACGATTGCACGCGGACGCTTAAGGTTCTTCAGGAGTGTTCTTCGGTGGGTTACATTACGTGTGGATAGAACATTAAGCGTGCCTTTTCGGGAGTCAATGTAGTAGAGGTTCTTAGAAGCCCAGTCAACTGCCAAGCCTTCGACACCTTCATTCTGTGAGGCCAACACGATCTCACGACCCGTGCCGTTACGATGAACTCGATATATAACGTCTTGCAGTACATCCGAGTAGTAGATAAACTCATCGCGTGCATCAAAGTCAAGACCAACAAAGCGGGCGCGTCTCGATACCACTGGAAGAATCGCATCGCTGAAGCCCTCGATTACTGGCTCCAGCACCTTGCCTTTTATGAAACGCTGCTGGGAGTACATGAGGAACTCACGCACTAGCTTACAGTTCTTGAGGTCCGTCTGCAGTTGGTAGCCAGTGTGGCAAGCACAGCGGTAGCCAAGTCCTGTGGGAGCACCCTTCACGGCTGTCACAATGCACATGTGATTGCAGCCTCCGTTGTTATTGCCACACGGGTTCGATACATGGGGTTGACTGAGCGCGTGAACGGCAATGATGCCCTTGGGCTCGCGAATATCTTTGGCCTTGTAGGTTACCTGAATGGAAGTGGGTCCCTCGAACTTATCTACGGACATGATACCCTGCTTTGTGGCGTCCGTCCAGTAAATACGATTCTCAAAAAGCGCCAAACGTGAGGGGCTTGGCACCTGCTGGCCTCGCAATACCATGACTCGTTGGGCACCCTCATAGTCCACTGATTCGATGTAGTCCAACAGGGAGTCGCACCAAAAGACGCGCTTGGCAATTATGTCAACGGTAACACCGCTAGCCTTATACGCTGCCTCAGACACAATGGAGATGGCATGTGTGCCATCCATGTGGGCACGTAGAACCTGACCACCGTCAGCAACGAACATAAGTCCAGCAGTGGGATCAAGCGCCAAGTCAGCGGGGCTGGTGAGGTTAGAGCCCAATACTACCGCATGCCAGTGGCCGCTTAGCTCAAAAACGTCAATCTTTTGTCCCACCAAATCCGCCACATAGATTTTGTCGCCGACCCAATCTACAGCTAGAGCCACAGGTGCCCAGGTCCCCGGCAATGTTTGATCCAAGGGCGCTACAGCGCTGTTCATGACATCTAAAGGTAGCGACTGTACCTTGCGTGTTTTCACATCGGACCAGTACAGCGTGTTGCGAGCATAGTGAAAAGCTACTCCAGCGGCGGCGGTGGCATTTGCAATCACCTTAGGATCGCTGTCATGGGTGAACATGCGCATTATGGCGCGATCGTGAGCGAAGATCAACTGTAAGTTCTTGACATCGGGAGCAATACACTTGGACTCGTTGATCAGTGTGTAGCCTTGGGCGCACTGACAAGTATAGCTGCCGGGAGTGTTCGTACACAGTTGGTCGCAGTGGCCCCATTCGGCACACTCGTTCAGATCAACGCATGTCCGATTGTCCGGAGCCAAGCTCTGACCCGTGCGACAATAGCAGACTCCTCCAGTCAGCGATGGACCGCACTTGAACTCACAACTCAGTGCTGGACAAGAGGCAATTGCTGAAAAGAGAGAATATACAAAGGATTATGGTTTTTCTTCTCGATTGACGTTGAGGTAGAACTCACAGCACGCCGTCTCCTCGTCACTGCCGTCTTCACAGTCGCGCTTTCCGTCGCACAGTTGCGACTTAAGGATACACTTGGGGGCACCATTGACGCCGCCACGTGGGCACAGAAACTTGTTATCGGGACAGGCGATTGCTGTGCAGTTGGCTTCGTCGCTTTCATCGGCACAGTCGTGATATCCATCACAGTGGAAGTTATACGGAATGCACAGGGCGTTCGTGCAACGGAACTGGGCGTGATGGCAGGGTGGGAAATCTTGAACCGAAATAATAAGGAATGTGTTAGGTGAATGTCTAGACGATGACTTGTCTCATACTCACTGCAGCCCTGTTCGTCGGAGTTGTCTCCACAATCATTGCGATGGTTGCACTTCAGCGCCACATCAATGCATTTCTGCCTGTTGGCGCAACGGAATTGGTCCAAGCGACAGGCAACGCCATTGCAGCCCTCCTCATCGCGGCCGGTACGGCAATCCAAGTAGCCATCACATCGCTTCTCTTTAGGCACACAAGGACCGGTTAGCCGGCTACCCTCGGCAGGTGCAGCCCCACCAACGGCGTTGCAAAAGACATCCGTGTGCTGGCACTTGCGATAAGCTGAGTACGAGATGGGAAACAAAATTAAATGCAGTCAAATAAAAGGGGGTCAATGAAAAGCGAACATTTCAGTTTAGTATTTACAGAAAGAACAACAAGTAGGAAAAGATCTTTGTTTTTAGCAACCAAAATATATTCTCCCTTTCTATTGGGCGCCTGCTTCCATTGGCTCTTGCCTTGTTCTTCAAAAATTAATTAACTGTCTATATGGGTCGGATGCTTGAGTGATAGCATCCTGTTCCTGTCAGTACACGTAATAAGAGCCTAACTAGTTAATAAACATGTAGCCTTTCCAACTAGACACAAACACTTATACCACGAATGCACACAAGCAAAATCTCGCCTTGAATGAGAGATACTAACGTTGCGTGTTGTTATTGTACTGTGCTCGGTGGTAAATGGTCGAGACTGACTGCTTAACGCTGCAACTCAAAGCATAAATTAATCAAATATACATTATGTCAACACGCATTCAAGCGCCAGGTCCCAGTAACCGTTTGCTCTCTTCAAACGGCATTCCCGCCAATTGAGCACGTAACGCACTTGCCCCACTGCCTTCAGGTGGCAATTGGGCGATAATTTAACTCAGCTTCAAGAAAGCTAAGGAGGCACACACAAAGCAACGACCTGTTCTAGGCCAAAATCATGTTTCAGACTAGGACGCGCGACCCTGTGCGTCCTTTTACTGCCGTTGTTGAAGCATCGCTCTCACATGGGTTTGAATGCCGGCAGGGAGTAAATTAGGCTGACCGCAGGCGCTAGGCAACTTAAAAATGCCTGCAAAGTCCGTGTGCTCACCCATCGCTGCCAAAGACATTAAATTTTTATGGCAGGCATTCAAACAGAGGCACTATCTATTTGGGCAAATGAAGTTGGAGCGACTTCTGTCAGAGACATGTACTCACGCACTCACACTCCCACTCACACTCACACTCATTCATAGTTGCACACACATACACAGGTCCAAAGTATTTGGGCACGCATGACGTATGCATAATGCATGTATGTGTGAATATGTCGAGCGTGATTCGTCCTGCTGCCGTTGGTTGCTCGAATGTCGCCTTGTTCCCACCCACCTTGGTGTGTTGGCAGGCAAAGGGCTATAAATTATCATGTAGTTGGTTCAACCATTTGCTCCACATCTGGAACGGGCTCAGTTCATCAACTTGCGTACAAGAAAGAGGTGGTAATTTCTCAGCGAAAGTTGTGGCTCCCTAATTGCCAAAATAATACTTGACTTTGGCTTAAAGCTGGACCAAGATGATGTACCTTACGCTGGTTGCTACTCTAATTACACTAGGCTAGAAGTTTTAGTCTTCTAAAAGCTATTAAACAAATCTATATTTCGGAAAATAAAAAAAAAAATGTTGTACACTGAGAAATAAATCAGGATTTCCGCATTTAAACCATACCTGTTAAATAATGATTAGTAATCATAATCATTAGAAATTAGATTATTTTTGTTGAAAAGTCGAACTAATGATTAAATTACGATTATTGTCGGTTTTGCCCAATTAATTTATGATTACGATTACAAAAAATCAAAAATAATCTAAGATTATTACAATTATTCAAAAAGAATCAGAAAAATCAAAAATAGTCCAAAATAATCGTTTGAAGCATTTCGGATTATTTTTGATTTTTTCTAAGAGCTAAATTGACGCGGCTGTTGATATTGATCAAGAATATACATATCTATATATTGTTTATATACTATAGCATTTAGTACTTTAGCATTTAGAAATATCCTTTCGTTATCTTGCTGAGAAAGGAAGAGCATAAGCGAGAGGGAAAGAAAGAGACTGAGATTGTGGGACGGGAGGAAAGAATATTATGATCTATGCTACTTTCAATTTACTTTTGCCATTGGTATGATAAACTTTGCAAAGAGGTTTTATTGCTGCCAGTCGCCATTGTACCTGTACCTGTACCTGTTGTTATTCCGTTGTTGTAGCTGCTGCTTCACATTAACGGCGCACTGGAGCAGCCAAGTGTAACAGAGCAAACTTAATTAGTGCAAGTTAAGCAAGCCAAGTTGTATAAATATTAACCGTTAGAGCGAAACTTTTGTGGCACAACCTTTAAATGTTTGCAGGTAGACGACGCTTTATCCTGACGTCAGGATGCTGGGAGTCCACAACTGGCGCATCTCTCCCTATATTATTTTATTGCCAAAGTGAGAGCCGAGCTCAAGTTGACGAGAGCCTGCGGTTGGGTTGGGTTGGGTTGGGTTGGGTTGGGTTGGGGGCAGGACTAAGATAGCGGCTTAAACGTCTGCAATCATAAAAACGTGTAACGCACTTGGTTGACCCGCTTGGTTGGGGCTCAACTGGAATCAGCATAACGCTCGTTGGGTATGCGCAATGCAGTGCCAGCTGCAGCTGTTGTTGCTGGCCACTTGACTTGGCATTGACATGATTTACGCGCACAAATTGTTGCAAATTCTCTGGCGCTGCTGTTGCATTACATTTAAAACAAATCATGATGACAAACGGCTTGGCTTCTGTGCAAGGTCATAAAATTGTTGAATGTTGCCGGTTGGCAATGTTGCAGCACAGCTTCGTGCAGAGTTCGAGGTCTCCCCGACTGTTGCTGCTTCTTTTCTTTTTTTGTTTGTACATACATATCTCAGAGTTTGCACAAAGTTTGACACACAACTTTAACGGGCACTGTGCGCGGGCAGTGTTTTTTTTCTCAACAAAACGGAGAATGGCGAAAGGACAATGAACGGCAGACAGTGGAACAACAACTGGCACAAATTTGAGGCGCCCAGTGCGTTTACTTTCCCCATTTGCCTCAACTAATTTACCCATTCCGGGCAACACTTTCTAATTGGTGAGTGGGCGTGTTTCGGGGATGGTGTAGATTGAGCTTTATTGCGGGCATTCGTAGCCCGAGCATTACTTCCAAGTCCCCACTCCTGACGCTGCCTTCGGCCCACAGCTTATCTGCACGTTTAACTGACCTGACAGCTGCAGTCAAATAAACGTCAGTCATTGCCACCGTTGCGTTCAACGACATTAACGACAGTTCGCGCGGGAAAGGGGAATGGGGAAAGGGGAAAGAATGACAAAAGTAAGCGTAGTATTAGGCCAACGGGATGCGGCGCACTTCATCACTTATGGTTTGTCAGCTGTAACGCACTTTTTACACTTGCGCCCCAACAGTTTGTAAAGTCTTTGCCCCCATGCGCATTTTGAATGCAATTAAAATCATACATCCTTCTCTCACTGTTGACTTTTAATACTCGACTATTCTCGCTTAATTTTTGTGGTTACCTTGGGGACGGGAGACTGGAGCGAAGACGATGGGTTGAAGTGCTCTCAGCTTCTGAGTTGCTTTATTGAGGCTGCGCCATGAAACAATCAACTGGATGACTGGAAAGTACTAACTTGTCGAGTAACCAACTACCTTAACTACCAACTAAACCAACCCAGACCCCCTCCCACACCCTCTGCATTCCTCACTTATACATACATATGCGTGTATAGATGTATGTATGAATGATTAAGTGAAGATATCTTAAAGCTAGTAACAATGCATCTTGAAGTCAATCGCTCTCTCGACTACGAGTACAGAGTATTTACCTACACACATACTTGTCAGTTATGTGGCACTCTTAGAATGCAAAGTAACCTGGAGAACAGCTCTTATTTATTGTTAAGCCTCCGCCAATAAAGAGAGTGTAAAATAGAGAGGCAATGGGAAGGGGCATCTAAACGCACACCTTAAGTAATTAAATAGTTGAAATAAGCCCGCTCTAATATTTACATGCTATAAATTAAACAAACAAAGACGCACACAATGTTGGAAAGGCGATGAAGTTGACAGAAAATGTGTTGCAAATGGAGGGGGAGTTGTAGACGACACCAACACGCGCACATAAAACCCACGTACACACACACACACACACAGACACGCAGCCAGACAATGAAGGGAAAGGGACGTTAAGAGACGACGCGTTGACACGTTCGCAAAATAAATTTGTTAAGAACGCAATAAGAACGAACATTTTGTCGCCAGTTAAGCGCGACAGAAAGACCAGGAAAGAGATAAAGAGAGAGAGAGAGAGAGAGAGAGTTTTGCTTACGCCATATTAAATTAAAATGAAATTTAAACTTGATCTTCCAGCAGTCAACAAGATGCAAGACACGCAATGACCGATGACTGCTCTCCAACAAATTGGTCATTTTGCATCAGCCAAAACAGAACAGCAACATCAGGCATCGGGCCACTTTCCGGGCAGCGGACGAGGACAAGGACACGGAGAAATACGGACAATCAAGCTGAGGACAAAGTTGGGCGCATTTGCGTAAGCAAAGATTTTAATACAACGAAGTACTCAGGAATTGTTCGCTCAAAGATATTTAGATGTGTATATGTATAAATCTTAAATATCATGCAATAAATGCAACTGCCTTTATCTTCTGAACTCCTGCCACCTCTGGCTCTAACAACGCGTTGAAACGGCTTGGCTCCGTTTAAACCACAGTTGAAAAAAGTGCTAAATGCAGAGTTTGCCAGTTGAAACTAAATAACACAAAAGCAATTTAAGGAAAAGTTCCTTAAATTGCATTTCATTTAGCAAATTATCCTGAATGGAGTCAACCAAAGACAATATGGTTTAATTATGTTATTGATACATAATATTCTACAAAAGTACATCGAGTAATTATTGTCTGATAAATGCCCAGTACACGTTTATACATACATAAACCCAATTAAAAACAAACAAAGGAAATTTATATAAAAAGGGCAAAAAAAAGTTAGAAACAAAATTAAAAGAAATATTTAAAAAAAAACATAACTTTTTTTGAACATTTTGTATTGGCATTGGGTAAAAAACTAGGCTACAATAAAGTGAGCTCGAGTTTGCGTAAAAGAGTAAATTATGGGAAAAATCAAATGATATTAAAAACACAATACAACATTCATAAATATGTTACGGTACTTCACGTTTCGTTACGTTAAAACATACACTAACAAACATGCCGCAGGCTTGGTATATAAATATGTCAGCACAATACATATAATATATTGCAAATACATATGTTGTATACACATATACAAAGTATATAGCAGCGCCAGGTGCTTTTTCTTCCTTCTGCCCAGTTACCTACGATTTTATTACGCAATCGTGTAGGACGCATCGAGACTGTCACTTGCGTCAAAACCCTTTAAAAAAGCTCTTGACGCGAGTAATCGACCTTTGCGTCCGTTGGCCAAAACTAATTCAGTTAGTTAATATTGTAAAAAATCGTATGTCTCGGCAATTTGCTAAACTCTCGAGTTATTTTTCTTTAATTATGTATGTACATATGTATGTAGTAAATTAATAATGAATGATGAAGAATATTTCCCTATCTTAATCAATGAAACTTTTAAGGAAGTGTTTATGTAAGATTAATAATATTCTTTCATCTACAAAAAGTCGACATTTTCAAGGGACGCAAGTTTTGGCAACGGCCAACATGAATTTGCTTTTTATACCCTGGGCAAAAAAGGGTATAATGGTTTTGTGAAATGTATGTTACAGGCAGAAGGAGGCGTGACAGACCCATGAAGTATATATATTCTTGATCAGTATCAATTGCGTCCGTCTGTCTGTCCGTCTGTTTATACGCGTCAATCTCAGAGACTAAAAGAGCTAGAGACTTCAAACTTGGTATGTAGGTTTCTGGATGCCGGAGGCATATCAAGTATGTTTCTAAATTTGGATCAAACCACTATATCATATAGCTGCTGGAGAGACGCCAATTTGTTTTATGAAAACCGAACTTATTCCTTTTACTGTAGAGTTTCATGAAGATAAATGGAATGTTCAGCAGGATAAACTGGAGATATGCAAGTACAAACGATCTGAAAAGCTCACTGAGTTCGGAATTTCCAAAATCTGAGAGCAAAAATATTATTTGAAGTTCTCGCTTTTCGCAATCCCAGAAATTTTTAAATACGATTTTTCTGGGATATTTTAAGTATGTTTTCTGTTTAATTTAAGTCAGTAAAAGTCTGCGAGCGCACAAAAATCTGTAACTTATCCCAAAATGATCATGTTTATGTTCTTGTACAAAATAGATTGACTAAGTACATAAAAAAGTTGCTTGAATATGTAGTCTACTTACTACACTGTGACTCGTCCGACTTATCCTCGCAGTCCTCAATCATGTCACAACGATAGTGCGGCGGGATGCAATACGTTTTATTGAAGACATATTGTCCGCAGTTTAGCTGAGGCGTCTCACACTCGGGTGGTGCTGCAAAAGACGGGGCACAACGGAATTCGGTATGGTATGGTTCGGTTGCAATAGATTGGGTTTCACTTACGACAGGACTGCATCTCATCCTCGCCATCGTCGCAGTCTTTCTGGTAATTGCACACCCAATGCGACGTAATACATTTGCCATTGTTGCAGCGAAACATTTCTGGTGGGCAAGGCACATTGGAGGCAGCTATTGAGCTGCTGCTGGCGCCTTCGCCTAGTCGCGAATCTGTAAAAGAAGAACAAGGGTGGCGTTAGACAAGGATAAACTGGTGCATTCAAAAGCTGGACATTGTCATAAAGCACCGTGTGCACGCTCGGCTTGGATACAAATCATCATCATTATCAGCAGCAGCAGCAGCCACATAAGAAGCATCCTTGTTAAATGATTTGTCACCGTCACCATGACGGAAGCAATGCAAACCAAACGCTCGAATGCTTAGGTGCTGCATGCGCGCCTGAAATCTGAAATACTGTTAAGCGTGAACACCGATCGGCATTCAATTCATAAATATTTATTCATTTGGACTCGTATTCGTAGTCACGGAAGCTACTTTCATTTATTGCAAGTTTGTAGCCCTTTAATGATGCCGCATGTTTGATAATACGACTTGAATAAGACACCTTCTTAAGTGAGTTTTTTTGTCGACTACTGCTCCCAAACTAGGCATTCATGAGATACATTTTTTTTTAAATAAAGCTAATTTAATTTTTGGACTTTGACCAAAAAAACACTTAAAGCAAAGTCTTTAAAAATTACTTATGAAAAACCGAAAAAATTTAGGGTCACAATTTCGACCATTTTAAGCAATATAAACTTAAAACGAGTTGGGGAAAGCCTTATCTAAAAAGGAAAATACACAAATCAAAACTTAACCGTGTTTGTATACTAGACTATCTTTTGACAAAAAACTAAAAAAGGAAAGTTAGGCGGAAAGTCGACTTATATTACGGAAACAGTCAATTCTTCATTTATCCTGGAATAAAAGCAGCACAAGAGACCACTGTACGATCTTTAATCTTTAGGATGCTTTGACAGGGAACGGCTTGTGACGATGCATCAATATACAATATACAAGGAATCAATATACAGGAAAAGTGGAAAGTTTTTTACAACTGTTCAAGAAGATGGCGTTATATACCAATCGAAAAGAACTGACTTTACCGAAGAAATGAGCAGAAATAAAAATGATATCCTGAGACCATTAAATTTGGGCAAAAAAGATTTTATTAAATTAATCGTTGATCTCAGAGACTAAAGAGCTCTAGAATTGAAATTGGGTATATACGAGGACGAGTCAATAGGACTGTGACTTTTGGAATTTTCCGTCTTTTAACTGAAAGAACAACACTCCTCCAATCGAGTCAGCTGACTCCATTAAAATTTTGAGCAAGGAGCGTCATTAAGTTTGTGTTTGTCAGCCATTGATAGCAGACGACCGCCAGAGTTATGGATAAAATGGACTCTGCAACATCGATGGGGAATTTTGCATTGTCTTATACAGCCAAACTAAGTCTGATTCAAAACGGTCCACTATAACCCACTATACTATACCCACTATACTACATCAAATAGCTGCCTTAGGAACGATTTGTCAAAAATTAAGATTTAGAACGAAAAACTCCTTTTTTGTGATTTCGAAACCAATCTGGAAAATGTGCATTTGGGGGGTACTAAACATCGTGAATAAATTTGATTGAAAAATTAAGATTTAGCATGAAAACTTTTGTGAATTCTGGAGATATCTCACCAAACTTGGTTATTGTGATATTTTTATTGTGTTAGGCATCCTGACCAACTTTGATTGAAATTTGTTCACTATGTCCAAAAGCACACTAAACAATTTTTTTTCCTATTCCATGGGATAGGAAAATACACTGGTCTAAAATCAACTATTAGTACGAAGGCGGAGCCCCTTTGTTATAGTACTGGGATTGGCAAGTCTGTGGCTAAATCTCAGCACCAACTTCTGTTTAGCACATTGTTCTACCTAGCTGTCTGGCTCCTTGTTGCTACTGCTATTGTTGTTGTGGCTGTTTGGGGAACGTGCCGTAGCGACAGAGCAAAAATGAGCGCAGACGTCGCATTTTGGTAGCATTAATTTCTCCCGTGTGTCACATAACGTTCGCAATGTTGGCTGTTGCTGTTAGACGTGTTTATGGAGTCACTCCCAGTTGACAAAAGCGGCACGTATCCAAGTCGCGACTTCTTCTTTCCATCTCTCCCTCTATTAGTCTCTGTCTCTTTGTCTCGCCCTTTCTGTCTTCTTTCGTGAGACTGCGATTTGCCAGTGTTGACAAACAAATTAAGCCCCAATTGGTTAGCACATGTAATCACTGAAAAATTAAGAGAAAACTACAAACACAGATATATTGTAGTATGTCACTATAGTATAATTAGTACTTTGTGTAGCGTAGGGATCCGGGACTTATTTCTCGACAAAGAACTTTAATGAATATGGTAAGAGGGCTCTAAGGCTCTCGAGAGCCCTACACCAGGACCGTAGATACATAAGCATATATGTATAAACACTTGAAAGGATATACACACTCTTTATGAAATCGGAGATGCCTCTTTTTTTTCCCTATTTTGCTATTGAAAAACTCAATATACCCTTTGTGCATCTTAAGTGCAGACTCCTAAAATCAGGGAATCAAACCGAAACAATTGTCGTTAGCAGTTACAACTTTGGTGAAATCCGAATTTTCGGTTATCGGTTACGCAAAATCGTAGAATATCGGATTCGTAACGGTTACCGGTTATTGATTTGATTCGGGTTCAAAATACCGGTATGATATTGGTTCAAAGAAAATTTTTTATAATTTTTACAAGAGCAATATGTTGATATATGTTTAACCAAAATTCTTTCATTTTAAAAGTTTTACTTTAGACCAAAAATCATGAATCAATAAAATATTTAAGAAACTAGAGCCTTTTGCCTCAGTCCCCAAAAAAGTGTTGCTGCTTCTGCCTGCAGAGAAAATATTGGCGACTCATTTGTTTTATTTGCATTTAAATTGCATTTTGTCATTAATTATAGACGCAATTAAGATCAATGGATCATTGTTCAACGTTAATAAGTGCCAAATGACCTATTAAGTATGCAATGCCATTTGGTCGCACTGCCCGCACCGTTCATTGAACAAAAATATCATCATATAATATATTGTCTTATACATTTAATAATTTCACATGACGATAAAAGTGGGTGTGGGCTCCACAATAAGTGACAGCCTCTGCCCAGTCGGTAGATCGACGCCCACATCAGCGCTAAAAATAATAGGCCGCCTGTGTGCATACTAATGAGTCCCCTGACGAAGTGGCCTGTCTGCCTGGCAACTGCTGGTCGATTGTCTGTCTGTCTGTCTGTTTGGCTGGTTGCCCGACTTACTCTCTTCTTGATGTGTGTGCTAGCAATTATGCAAGTTTGCATCGGATCTGGCTACGCTCTGTCACAGCGATTTTTGGTGCACTCTGAGTTTGTATGGCATAAAATTGAAATAAAGTGTTTTCTGAACCAAAGGATCTTGCATACTTGCATTCACGAAAACATAACAAGTTTGCAAATACTCGTACGACAAGTCGAACGTTGCAATCGGGATGCTGGACTTTCTCCGATTTTGGGTGCCACGCCCCAGCTCACTCGACCGTAGCTTCTCATCCGGCGGAGCCTATATGTTTTTTTATTGTTCGTTAAAATTTAATATATTCAATACTTTTCACAGTGGCCACATTTGTCATTCGTGATTTAGTGACAAGAGCGTCGAATGTAGCATTCAGTGGCCATTATATGCTTTTCAATAATCAATGCACCATTATAAATAATAAATGTGCCACTCCGATGCGTAAATAGCATTAACATGTCTAAAATAAGACAAGAACAAATCTACCATGTATACAGAGGTGGTCAAAAGTATTTACACAACACTTAAAGTTAAATCCACTCATTATTTGAACTTACTCCATGTTAATTTTTTATGAATGGAAAGCTCATTTAAATTCCGTTTGTACAATACAAAAGTTTCCTTAACCCATTAAGTACCCATTAAAAATTTCAAACAAAAAATGTTTTGATGCAAAAAGTTAGTGATAGTAATAGTGACTACAAAAAAGAACTTTCAAAAATCTCTTCGCTTACATTTTATAAATTTTTGAAAACTGCAAAAAAGACAATTTTTGTATGAAAATGAGAAAAAAGTTTTTGTTTGCAGTCTTAAACAAATTATAAAAAATAATATCCGAGAGATTTTTGAAAATTTTTTTTTTGTAGTCACTATTAGAATTGTTTTAAGAAACTTTTTGCATCAAAACATTTTTTTTCATGTAAACTCTTTTAAGCTAAAGACTTAAAATTCGTCTCGCGCAGATCAGGAACAACTTGGGCCCACGCACAATTCTGATCTCTCATTCAAGCACACTTGACTGTAGAGTTTCTTTCATCACTTTTATTGAATTGGTTCATTGGGGTTGTCAAATTGATGGCGAGAAGCTGGTGTACCCGGCATAAAGTTGCAATTATCAGCAACACCTATAATATTTGTATAAAAAACTTCTCATATTTGCAACACTAAAAAGTCTGGAAACGTATTGCAAACCCTCAGAACGTTTTTTCATTTTATTTGTTTATTTTCCGGTTGCTTTTCGTTGTCGGATTTTGCTTTCGTTTTTTTAATGTAATTTTAAGTGACGTTGCCAAAGTTAAAACGTGACAAAATTACAAATATTTTGTAAGCTTTTAAAACAGTTGATACTGCAGCAGCACGAACAACAACCATAACATTGGCCATAACAATAAAAACAAATAGAAGCAACAGCACCGACTACAAGCCCAATGACAAAAAAAGCAAAGACAACGACATAATACCTAATAACGTGTATTTTGATAATGTCCTGATACTAACAAAACGGAAACAGGTAAGGGTAGGAAGGAGATGTTTGGGGTTTCTTAGTATAGATATTTGTAGCAACTTTTAGTAATGGCATCAAAGAATTTCGAAAGCGCACCCCCCTCTCTTAAAACATAGTTTAAAACTGAACTCTATTATGGCCCATAGTTAAGGGAACAACTATTTAAAGTTTTTGGCCAAAAGGCAACAAAGTCGCTGCCCAACAAAGAAAACAATGTCAAAACTCCAAGCCATCTCTGTGTCGTCTGGCCATTTAATAATAGTGTAACAAAATTATTTACTTTAAATTGAGGCGAAAAGACACGACAGTTATTCTAACACTTGCTTACAGACAGACATACGTACATACATAAATCTAGTCTTGCGTTGCAATATTTTGAATTTAATATGCAGGATGATAGCTTGCTCCGAAGAGTGGAAGTCATTTACAAGTTTAGCGAGTATTTTCATCATTTTTACCTAATTTTTCCAAATAAAAAATCAACAGGATGATTTTTTTTTGGATATAGTAATGATTTAAGATCTTAGTTTAAAGCGTAGTACGCTCTAGCTGAAAACATTTTGGCCGCTCGAAATGTTCGATGTTTTAAAGTCCGGCCTTACAAACTTTAGGGTGACAGCATATGCTGCTGTGGTCACACTGTTCGTCAGCTGTGCACAACAAACAAATAAATAACCTTGATAACAACAAAGAAAAGAAAATGGACCAAATGGATAGGAAAAGAGCAGTAGCAGCGACTAATATCCTAATCCTTAAATTAATAATTATTAATTATAAAAATCCCATCAAAATATTTATTTTCGGTCAAACCCCACAATATTGGCCTCTGTTGCACCCCTTAATCAGTCTAAAACGTTTTCTGTGTTCAAGGAGCTCAATTCGGCTATTATTTTGCTTCTTGTTTGGTCGCCATTTGTGTTCAAAAAGATTTCTTCTAGTCGAAACACTGATTCAATCGATGTTTTGAAAGGTCAAAATAAAGCTGCCATCTGTTGACCAAACAGTGTTGTAAAACGCCAGAAAATATTTTGAGCTGCCCATATTTAGGTACAGCGTACATAGGTTTAGAAATGGCCTTACAAAATAATTTCGAGCATGTTTGCAACCCTTTTTTTTATATGGAGTTTTGGCCTTGCAAACATATTTTCGGCTAGAGCGTACTATGCTTAAAGCGTAGTACGCTCTAGCTGAAAACATTTTGGATGCTCGAAATGTTCGATGTTTTGAGGTCGGGCCTTACAGAATTCAGTGTGACAGCATAATACCAAAAATCACTAAAAAGTTTAGAGATTGTTGGTCCTTTGCTGCTGTGGTCACACTGTTGCGTCAGCTGTGCACAACAAACAAATAAATAACATTGAGCACAACAAAATAGAGAAAATTGACCAAATCGACATCATGAGAGAAGTGGCAGCGACTAATACCCTAATTATTAAATTAAAAATTATTAATTATAAAAATCGGATCAATATGTTTTTTTTCGGTCAAATCTCACAATATTGGCCTCTGTTGCACCTGTTCAATCAGTCTAATTCGCTCTTTGTGTTCAAAGATCTCAATTCGGCTTTTATTTTGCTGCTTGTTGGTCGCCATTTCTGTTCAAAAAGATTTCGACTATTCAAAACAACGATTCAATCGATGTTTTGAAAGGTCAAAATAAAGCTGCCATCTGTTGACCAAACAGTGTTGCAAAACGCCAGAAAATATTCTGAGCTGCCCATATTTAGGTACAGCGTACATACGTTTAGAAATGGCCTTACAAAATAATTTCGAGCATGTTTGCAACCCTTTTTTTTATATGGAGTTTTGGCCTTGCAAAAATATTTTCGGCTAGAGCGTACTATGCTTAAGGATAAACTATTATTGTTTTCACTATTATTATTTGAAACAGAACACAAATTTAATGAAAACTGAAGTTGCGTCTATTTTTTTAACTCGGTGTGTCAACAATAAAACAGTCTCATTATTTCTGTGAATTTCAGTTAATGTTTTTGTGCACTTTATGCCAAGGTATGCGTGTTACAGTTCAAATTAAATAGAGGTGCACAATGGAGGTGTGTGTGTGTGTGCTTGTGTGTGTGTACGGTAGTGCGTTGAGCTTGAGCATTCTTTTTGAGTTGACTTTATAACGCCAAAAGCCTCAAAAATTCTTTAGCGGGAATTGTGACAGCATCCAGCCACTAATAAGATGCATAATTAAATGCGCTGTCGTGGAAGAGGAGTTTTCCAGCTAACAATTTGGAAAGGGTGGCCGACAGATACACAAATACACAGACAGAGAGAGGAAGGGAGAGTCAGCAACTGTTTGTGGTTGACGCATATAAACTGTACTAGCTTTGTAAAACTTAAGTTGTTACCACTAGAATACAACAACAACTAGTAGGAAAGGCTACAGTCAAACGAGGTGGACTGTGGAGACCCCTAATTCTCAGTGGTACACAGCATAGTTAGCATAAGTGGTCTATAAAGACACCTAGATCTCAAAAAAAATATAATAGCTAGAGACACCGAACTTTGTATTTAGGTTCCTCTATATCCTAAGCAGATCGAAATTCAGATTCAAGAGCAATTTACTTTGGCATATGTCATAGTAGTCAGAATCTATCCTAAAAATTCCATTAAACAAATAAATTCTGAAGTATAGCAAAGTCAGAAAGAGAGGGCACTGGCACTGTGGCTTACAAAAAATTCGGCGTAACAATTTCGACATTTTTTTAAGGAAATTAAAAAAAGAAGAAAAAAAAAACCAAGAGGAAAATTTTAGAATTCCAAAATTGGGAATAAGAAATTAGGAAATAAATTTGGAATTTCATCTAAAAAAAATATTCTGAGTTCAAAAATTTGGAAACAAAAATGAAAAAAAAAAAAAATTAGGAAATTATCTTTGGTTTTCCTATTCCTTAAAGCTTACGAAGAACATAAAAATTATAGATTATTGAATTTTATACATATAAGGTGGCACACAGCATATACATACATATGTACATACATGAAGACCCTATTGATTTTGAAATAAATGGTTCGCGCCCCTGACCGTATAAATATCACAATCGAAGTCCCAATTTTGAAATAAATGGTTCGACAAATGTTGTCTTTTTGCAAATAGGAAAAAGGTCAAAAGCCACAATCAAAAATATTTTATTAAAAATCGCACTATAACTGTTGGTTTGATAGAATTTGTGATTTGCGGGGGCCGAAAGGTCATGCTAAATATTTGATACGCAAACGATGTAAGGTATGTGCGCCAAATTTGATTTTCTAGCTCTAACAGACTTTAAGATCTAGATCTAGATACTCAAATACCCCACGAGCATTGGGTAAAAAACAGCATTTTATTTTTTGACATAACAAGCAAAAATAACCACCAAATCTTGTGGTAAAACCACTAAAATGACAACAGTGTTGAGTAAGCAGTTGCACAGCAGCAGACGACAAGCATTTTGGCACGAAAAGGTTTATCCTCAGAGCAGAGGAGTAACAGTGGCAGTAGCAGTAGCAGTAGCAGTAAGAGTAACAACAACAAGAACAATAAGAAGCTGACCAAGCACGAGCACAGTGCACGTAGCCGGAAACAAATGACATTGTCAGCGCCTGCTACTCGTATTCGGATCGTCACTGCGAGAAAACCCAGCTAAGCATTTCCGGTCGTGTCGTCTGCCATTTTCGCAAAGCATGTGTTGTGTTTGCAGTATGTTCACAATGTGTGTACATATGTATGTATGTGTGTATGTAAGGATGTGTGAGTATGCTGCGTGACAACGCCATTAGACTACGCGATACCGGTAAGTTTAGCAACAACCAGAAAGGAGACAACAAAACGTAGCTGCGGTGTCTTCACAAGATTCTTGCAGCTGCCATTTTATGACAGCTTCTTTTGTCGTCTTTGGAGTTGGTTCGCGTCTCTGTCAGCAGTGCTGCGTTGCGTTATGAAACTTTTTGGCATTGGCCAATTGCGTTAAAATCAAATGCTGCGATTTTATTGCTGCGTTGTAGCATAGCATCAATTAACAAAACACTGCGACAGAGATTCTGTCCTTATGCTCGGCGACACATTTGCGGCATTCATTTCAAATTTTGAATCGCTTTCAAATTAAAATCACGTGGATTCAATTGATTCTCATGGCGCACAGTAGAAATATTATTTAATATCTTTGAATATGCGTATTTCTTGTGGTTTTTGTGTTCTAGATTAAGTCTTAATTTTAATAAATAAAACCAATGCCTAAAAAAGAATATTATATTAAAAAAATTACATAATTATGATACTCAAATATTTGTTCATTCCACAATTATAGTGAACCATACCAAGCAAAGATTTAAACTGGATACTTTTAAACAACATATAAACATTACAATAAATCAACAATTTCGCCTTAAAAACACACAAAAAAAACATGCAAGAAACCATGTTAATTTTATAGATAAGTACCTTTAACTTTAACCTAACGAATTAATTTGAGTTATTTACGTGGATTCATAATATGATTTTTTTTTATCGTTGTATAATTTAACTAATAAAATTGTTGCAGTTCAAGTTACAGCTTTTGTATTTTTTTGAAAGCTCACAGCTTAAATATTAATATTAATCAAAAGTTTTATTATTTATAAAGTGGTTAAAGAACTGGTAATCGATTAGATTAGATAGAAAAAAAAAATCAAATTTGGATAATTTGAAATAATAAAAGCTAATCTAGCTGTATTTCCCACTGTGTGGCGGACAACTTTTAGCGTATTAGCGGCGCGGAGTCAGCATTGTTGTTGTTGTTTATGACCAGACGGCGCAAAATTAGCATAAGTCCGTTAAATAATTTGTTCTCTTTTTTGTTAGTGGGCGAGGCAGCCGGGGCGTGACAGCACAACCAGTTGCCCGGCTGCGTTTTATTGGAAATTGCTGCGTTTTGCGTTTTAAATGCCTGCAATTTATTAATGCAATGTCCAAGTTTCACGCGTCCGTTTCATACGCTCCGCTTCATACCCTTTGGGGCAGGCCAACACTCGGTACCGTTAAAATCACTGTACACAAATGTCGCGACGGTAAAACTCTGTATCCTTTGTCCCGTGTCTAGTGTGTCCCTTCGTTTCGATATTTTCAATCGATGGTTTAAGTGCTGCTGTAGTCATCGCACAACCAAACAACCGACCAGGCGACCAAGTGATAAGCTTGTGGCCAGTGATTAAGGATCAGCACATGACCAAATTTCCGTACACTTTGGTCGCCAAAATATAAAATACGGAAGCACCGGCGATGGCGTTGAAAATGATAACCAACAATTGACAAAACAACAACAGTATTAATGTTAACAGATGACCAACAAATGGCAAAGAAGCAACACACAGGAGCATTGATTTCCTTGCTTAAAAACTGCTGTGACAATTAGTAACACACGGCACTAAATTCAACATTTTATCTCTAACCCTTACCAAACCAACAATTAACAATTAAAAAATAATAAAAATAAACAAAGTTAGTAGACGCATGCACCTTTTCTTTAAGTACCGGGTCTAAAGTAAGTTCTCGCATAGTAATTATTTAATTGTTTATTTCACATTCTGGCTATTTGAAAGAAAACGGGATATTGGATTTTAAATGTTATATAAATAAAAAACTTCGGGACAAACGATACTTGATTTATTCAAATCGGAATATCCCTTCTAAAGATAGATGGATTAAATGATTCCGATGACTTCATCGAGCTGAGGGTAAAATTTGGTGTTCTTGGTTACTTGGTTGACTGTCTGTTACCCAACTGCGAGAAATGGGTTATTCCTATATTGGATATTGCTCATTGTCAAATACTGATCAACTTTTCCTCTACGACTTAATGTATCGGCCATAACGCGTGTTGGTTAGAAATTTTCGATATATGTAGCTACATACATGTATGTATGCCCACAAAAAATGTAAAAAAAGCGCCAAAAAGTATGCAGTAATTTTTATACCGTTGGATCATAAAATACAAAGATATTTTAAGAACAAAGAAGCGGAACCTTTCTGCGCAATATGCGAAAACTAACTTTTTTTTTATTAAATTTGAGAATAATTCATTTATTTACTTTTACATTGTTAGTCACTAAATTGGGCCTCATATGTATAAAAGTTGAGGGTTTGGCAAAACTTTGAATCTCGCTGTTACCTAGTGTATTTATTTAATCCAGACTATAACATTTCTGAAAATAAATTGAAATTGCTTTACTTCAATATTAAAACGTTGTACTTAAATTAAACAGCAACATCGCTGTCCTACTGTCAGGAAATGAGTATGTATGAAGGCGAGGCAAGTAGACCGGAAATATTAAATTCGCCACTTGCGCTTCGATGGCGTTGGTAATACTAGGCAACAAAATTAAACTTAGTTTTTACATGAACCACAACGCCCCCCTTTTTTTTTTTTGTAATTTTGTGCGGTATTTTCGACTTTTTGACTCTCAAATTTTCGGATAAATCGAAAAAAAAAAACATTAGGTACATAGCTCTTAATCAGGCGTTGCATAAGATATTAATACTATATGTCTGATCAACAGGGTTACGTTGGTGATTTACTTTGTCTTAACTAGAAAACTGTATGTTGAGTTGACCCAAATAAATAACACAAGCCCGGCACAATTTTAATTAAAACCAAATTATTGTTATGAATATTTAGTGAAGCAAAATAAAATGGCAATGACTGTCAATCCACAGGGATAAGGGATTAAAATTGAAACTAGGGAAATGACAACAACAACAACAACAACAACAACAATTACAATAACAATGACAATGACAATTGTTTTTGCGAGAATTTTCGGCTTATGAAATATGCATAACATTTAAGGAATTCCGGCAGCAAAAGGCAATTACCGTCAGGATCAACAACTGTCTATCTATCTAAGTATCTCTATCCTTATGTATGCATGTTTGTAATGGCAATGGCAAAAAGTTGCTCTTTGAGCATAAATATTTGAAAATGTTTACTAGAATATGCATATAAATTGTGCTGGAATAGTCATAAGTTAAAATACTCAAATGTGCTCTCGTTAAAAATTCAAATAAATTGTCTTTACGATCGTAAAAGAGTTGGCATTTTCTATATAAACAAGCTGATATGTATGTGCATATGCACATATGTATATGAAAACTCAATGAATTGTAAAAAATCAAGTCAAGCGCTCGTTAAATAATTTGCAAGGTACTTTGTTGTCTATGTCGGAAATTAACTGGTTGTCTTAGAATTGCTCTTAATATAAAAGTCTTATTCTTACACAGTTGGTGTAATGGACAAGATTAGTATAAGTTGGCCTTTGTTATTTCGTATTTCCAGCTCGACTAAAATGGTCCTTGTGTTGGTAAAATCAATAAAATATGTACTATGTTTGTAGTCGTATTTATTGCTTGGTCACACTGGTAATGCTAAAATAATGCACATTACCTCAACCTGATGCAGTTCATAAACTGCAAAGTAAATTGCAAACTAATGCACTTGAGCCAAGCATCTTCGCATTCGTTGGCACTTGAAAGTTTTAGCCCGCTGGCAAAAATGTTTTGTTGGCATGCAAAGGTGCTCGCAGCTCCTTCTGTTCCTCCTCAGCAACCTCCCCCTCCTCTCCTCTCGCACTCTTCAGTTCGCCATTCTCTTTGCCATATGCCATGCATTTATTTCTGGGTAAGTATGTCTAGCAGCTAGCATTCTTATGGTTGCCCGTCTGAGGCTTCGCTTGTCATGCAACACCCCAGCCGTGCAACTTTAACTTCAATTCCAACTTTTTCTGTGTGTATTTCTGTTTAAGTTTAGTGGCAAGTGGCACTTTAAATGACAATATCTGAGTGGGTATTTCCATATTTTTATAATATCATAATAATGAGCCTACGGCATGTGGAAAATGCAGTGCCTACAAATTGTAAAGCCAAATAGAATATTAGCAGGGGACATCTCACGCACGCCAAAGGCTATGGGTTAAAGGGTTGTTGGCCGAAGGGAAAGAACTATATAAATACAGTTCATATACAGTGTCACGAAAGCATGATGCAAATGTCGTATACACACACACACACATAGTTGACGGAAGAGAGGGAGACAGAGACTCATATACACAGTCATGTACATAACGGAAAATGCAATAAAAGCTTGAATGAGGCGACATTTTTATGCATATTTATACTCCGATATGGCAAGCGCCTGTTTGCTGCAATTTTCAGGAAGATAGAGAAAGATAGAGTTGAATAGAGAGAGGCATAAAGAGTTGTCACTGTTCGTTTGTGTGTGGCTATCCATAAAGTACATACATACATACATAATATTGCCAGCCGCGACTGAGGGCGACACTATTAAATTTTAGTGCTCAGTTCTTGTTGGTGATTTTGGAGTTGTTTCTGCACTATTTTCTATTTACAAAAAACAAAATAGTAATGTTCTGACTTGTACTTTAAATGCAACGAGTGCAAAAAATGCGAAGAGCAAATCAGAAAGCGAGAGAAAGAGCGATAGTGAGAGGCGAAGAAAGATACGGACAAAATAAAGGCACCGAGATCCTTGACAAAAACTGCGGGCAACATCATTGTTATCAAGCAATGTTAGCAAATATATAGTTGACCGATTTAAGCAAAATTCGGTGAGGTATATGTGACAATAGGAAACTATTAATCTGGGAGTACTACTTAAATTTTTATTTTCGATCAATTGTTCCTATGGTAGCCATAGGATATAGTGGACCGATTAAAACCAAATTCGGTCAGGATGTTTAGACAATAGAAAATTACCAAATCTACGAGTTTGGTTAAAAGATATATCAAAAAACAAATGTTTCGTAGTATTGCTTGATCCCCATGGCAGCTGTACGATATAGTAATCCGACTTTGACCAACTTGTGAGTTTGGTTAAGATATCATAAGAAACAATAAAGTTTTTCATACTAAGCGATTTTCTAAGCTTTGACCCTGAACTTGACCCACTTAAAGGTCGAATTTCGCAAAACGTCGCCTTATTGCACGATAAAATTCTCATCTATGTTGTGTGAAAATTTTATCATTCTACGCTTAGCCGTTTGGCCTACACGTTGATTCTCAGTCAGTGAATCAGTCAGTCAGGACAAAGAGTTTTATATAAGTATTTAGATGGAAATTTGTTGATAGTCCTTTTGGAATATCTTTGTGAGTACTTAAGATAGACATTTCAAATATTCAACATATGTAGATATGTAAATTATCATCACAAAGTGAAACCTGCTTCTCGATCGTAAGCATAGCGAATCGCTACTCGATCGAACACGTTGCGACTAAGCCGCTGAGTTGATTTGGCTGAATTTTGACGATACCCGTTTCAGCTCTCTGATACGCACATACGAAATCAGGATCTAATTAGTGTGTAAGAAGGGTCGTATTGTCAACTGATGTAGATTTGCTTAAGCGAAATCCTTATCTTTTTTCAGAATACGCCTATAATAAATAATAAAAATGATTTTTTTTTACTGATACAGGGTATCAAGCTTTTGCGTGCGCTCGAGTTTTCGTTTCCGACTTGTAAGCTATAACTTAGCGCTAGTGTTATGAGACAGGCTTCATCTCTGTCGCTGTCGCTGTCGCTGTCTCTGTCTCTCATCCTGTCTCACATTATTGCTGTTTCTCAATGCATACCATTGTGTTTCACCTGTGAGTGCGGCTATTTCTATTTGTGATGCTTGTGATTAAGCTTAATGCTTTCAGGCAGCGAGCACACACTCATAAATAAATTATGAAAATGAAAACACGAAATTGTACAAAGCTCCTATATGAATGCGCCGACAGGTACAGGTGTGTCTGTGCGTGGATGGATCACGGCTCCTGGCTCCAGGCTCCAGGCTCCTAGTTGCTGCTTGGCTCTGTTGCCATTGGTTGGTTAGCAGTAGTATAGTACGCAGATATCGTTGAAAATTGTTGGAAGCAGCGCATTTCCTAAAAAGGCATCCAGAATATAGAGTCAAGGAAATACAGGCAGGTGAACTGCCATACAGCTGGGGGTACACTGGGAGAAAACACAACATGACATAACTCGTTAGAGGCAATCATGAAAGTTGTCTAAATATGCGTATAGAATTCCATTCTGATGCTTTTTTTTGTTTTGTTTTTTGAACTGTGTACACATGTACATGCACATGTATGTATGTACATATGTACCTTTCGTCATCTCCAGTATCCAGTCTCCAGCTGCTACGACTACGACTTTGTCAATGCGGTTGCATAGCTGTGACCAGGACAGGAGCAGCCCTCACCTGTCGCTTGTCAACGTGCTGACAGCGTTGATGATGATGATGAGGACCTAGACAACAAAAACGAGGTCGATGAAGCTGTGCCGACAAAAGCGCATTAGGCGTGCGCCTGTCTCGTGGGCGTCGAGGGCGTGGCAGAGGGAGAGGGAGAGGGAGAGGGAGAGGGAGAGGGAGAGGGAGAGGGAGAGGGAGGGGACGAGAACGAGGGGCTTTGTTGGGGTCACTGCTAGTCGTTCACTTGGTTGGCTGTTGCATTTATGTCGCAACGATTTGTTGCAAATTGTCACACACCCACAAGCACACATTCATATGTACATACATACATATTAACACTGAGACACACACACATATTGTATGTTTGTATGTATTGTATTGTACATAGATATATGTGCATACGTAGACAGGGCTGTCCTGGTTGCTGTTGTTGCATTTAATTACGCGTGTCTGCACAGTAAAGTTTACTTTGTCTCGCCATGACATACGCACATAAAACCCACAAGCACACATACATATGTACATATGTATATATGTATATGTGTGTTTAAGTTTATTAAACATTTGCCGGAGCGACAGGTTGCAGTCGGAGTCGAGAGGGGCAAAAGGGATGCTAACCACGAGGCCTTTGACTGACAGAATCTTTTGTCCTGCTGGCAGGTGCAATTGAATGAAATTGCCCGTACAAATACGCAGCCCGACGACGCACAGTGGGGCCATTTCTCCATGTTGGTTGCAAAAATCAGGTAAGCAGCCAGTAAAGATATTTAAAAGGGCTTTGATAGCAAACGCCTTGAGCTTTGAAGTGATTACTTACACAGTGTGATACGATCAGAGGGTGCTTCAAACTTTTGGGTCAAAGCATTTTTCGAGTATAAATATCTAACAACTAACTTTTTTCATCGGAATTACACATCTTTGATACATTTTCTTTATAAAAATCGTATTATTTTTAAGTAAAGTGGACGAAACATTGTATGGACTCATGTTTTTATTGAAGACAATACATGTGTTAAAATTTGTTGAATCGAATCATTATATTATATGGCTGCAAAAAAAAAACGACCAGTTCAAAGTCAACTTTTACTGCATAAACATTTTTAGTTATTTTTAAGAAATCTTGACATAAATCACAGATTATGTCTTTGAAATTGCTTTTTATATCCTTATCGACTTTCGAAATAATCGTACTACTATATCATATAGATCCCATTGAAATATCTCTATGAATTTCACAAGATGTGACGTCGGCATTGTTTTATAGATCTTTATCAAATATGGTGAATCATCATTTTAAATAATATGTAGCACTTTATGCCGAAGTTGCATCAGATTTGTTAATTTTACTTTTGACCGGGCAGCTCCGGTCAGACAAATTTTAATAAGTTAGTTAGAGTATTGATTAATAAAATGGTATTTTTGGAAAAGGTTAAAATTTGATTTTTTTTATTTTTAAACGGATCAACTTTGAGAGTCTATCCCACCCACAATTTTTATCCGACTCAAAAACCTTTTTGGATACATCATCTTTAATGCATTCGTCGAATGCTTTTAAAACTGTTTACAAACGCTTTACACAAAAATTATTTTAGCCACGTTTTTCGGCCTCCGGCTCCAGTGTGCGAAGCCGGCGTTGGCGTTGGCGTTAATGTGTCGCAAATCAAAATTAAACAAGACAGCCACGCCCTTACGCATCACAAAGCATTGCAGTGCAGTTCATTTAAAATGTGACATTAATTAAATGCAAATAAACGTCAATCGTCTCAGTCAGTTAGTTACGATCTGTTGTAATTTATTAGTGATTTAATATTAGTGCATGACCAAATGGTTCATGAAGTGCGCTAAATTATTACCACTGTGGAATGCACACTACGCTAGTAATGAAGCATCATGAAGGGCGTGAAATGCGACTAGCAACACTCGTATATGCAGGAGGAGATCGAGCTGTTACCGATCTAATGATATGGTTTTAACTGAAAATATATGGTTATATACATATAGCTCATAAGATATAGGAATGTTATAGTGACCCTATAAAGATAATAAGTAGTAAAGATAGTTGAAGCAACTAAATTTGGCTCACACAATTTAATAAACCCCACACAGATTAAGTTTGTTTTTTTTTAGGCATCAAAAAAAGAAACTTTTCCTCCATAGTACGGTGAATGTTCTCTAATGTGCTTATATGTAATTAACGTAAAGTAATGTAATATATTTCGGTATATTAGTTTGTGCCATATCATTTTTACCATAATTTATCATTTTATTCAATAAGCACAGTGTCTCTCTCAGTCGGGCTCAATGGATTCTCCACAATTTGACTTCGAAGTGATCCAAAAGCTAAAGGGTAACTGAATAAATTATGCCTTGAGTATCGCAGGAAAACTGTTGCAAATTGTGATTGTTAAATTGTTGACTGAAACACTCGGATCTGTCCAAAGTGATGTTATTCTATCACTTTAAACTGTATACGGTCCCTACTGAGTGTCCTGCAATGTTGCAAAAGGGGCAAGTTATGCATTGTGCAAATCTTGAAAAGATTGGGCATACTTTTAGGCGTTGACAAATATGCAACACATGCTCACACTCTTGCTATCCATGTCCATGTTTCTACCAGTAGCTATGTAGACCTGATTGCGTCGAGCCTGTGGACATTGTCTGGCCTAGTATTTGGGTGCCACGCTGCCACGCGGTGTGTGAATAATAAAATCTCGTGGTTGCCCAAGTGGTCAAAAGTTGTGCGACGCGACATAAAAGTCGACTCTAAAAAGAGGGCAGGCATTGCAAAAATTCTGCAACATAATCGACGGACACAACAGCCTGAGGGAGGGCCGAGAGTCGAGTCCCGGGTCCCGGGTCCCGAGGCCCGAGGCCGTGGGTTTTAAATTCAAGAACTGGCTGTGGGGCTGGGCAAGAGTATTGGCTATTACGAGCGCTGTGGCGTGGATTTATGGTCATGTGGATTGCTTAAAGTAGAGACGCCGCGCCAACTAAAATATTTTGTGAAATATTTTACAATTTCGTTGTTCGTTTTTGAGATAAAAGACATGTTTCGCATAGTCGACCAGTCGACCAGACGACCAGACGACCAGCCGACCAGCCGGACCATGTGTCGAACAAGGCACACTGCACCAAAGTGACGAGCGGGATAGCGGCTGTTCAGGGCAATTGAAATGAATGTTTATCGTGCTAAAGGCTGTGATTTTTTGCCGCCCGTTGGGACATGACAAGGCTTGTGCTACTCGTACTATGGAAACAAACTGTAGTGTAGATTGCCAAATTGTGCGCCTGACTGTGTAATTAACGGAGCCTACTAAGAGGGGCAGCTCTGACAGATAACGCTTCTGGTGAGCCTGACAAATGGCTTATTTAGGCGCAGACTCAGACTCAGTTTCGCCCACAGTCTCAATCTCATTTACATTTACATTCACAGTCTCAATCTTCGTTTTGGGGTCCGTGTTACTTGCGGCCAATTATTGATGTCCTTAGAAAAACTGTAATTTTTGTTGGCCCCATTTATGTTTTACCTGCAAAGAAAATAATATAATAGCACATAATTAGTTGCCATGAATGCTACAAAACAGCAGGAGAAACTAGTTACGTATTTTCTAATTTTAATAAAATATGTGTACATATATTGACTTATCAGCTGAGAGAATAGGAATAGGGTATTTCATAGTCGAATTCTCACGAATGAAGCTATCCTATTTTCTTTTAAATCTAATTTTTGATGTTATTTATAGTTTTTATGATTATGATTTATGAACATGAGTTGATTTCTGTGTGTCGATGTTTAATCAAACTAATAACATAGAGTTGTATTATGATACAACTAAAAATTTAATTTTCGTATTTAAAGTGGGTGTTAATGAACCAGAAAAAGATGCACTAAGGCATATTATAAAATAGAAATACATAAGACTGTTAAAATATTTATTCTTTCAAAATGAGCGAAAATTGCTTTGCCATAAAAACTTAAATATAAACACAAAAATAAAAACCATGTAAGTCGCGATTTATTATGAGTTTTATGGAAAAGGCAGAGTTTCTCTGGCTTCTCAAAGATATAAATTTAATTTCAAATTTAATTTCAAATGTCAGATGTTTAATCAAAATAATAATATAGAGTTGTATTATGATACGACTAAAAATTTAATTTTCGTATTTAAAGTGGGTGTTAATGAACCAGAAAAAGATGCACTAAGGCATATTATAAAATAGAAATACATAAGACTGTTAAAATATTTATTCTTTCAAAATGAGCGAAAATTGCATTGCCATAAAAACTTAAATATAAACACAAAAATAAAAACCATGTAAGTCGCGATTTATTATGAGTTTTATGGAAAAGGCAGAGTTTCTCTGGCTTCTCAAAGATATAAATTAAATTTCAAATTTAATTTCAAATGTCAGATGGGCAGCAGTTGCAGTGGCTGGAGGGAACAGACAGATCTGCGTTTGGGGCTGTAACTGCTTAGCATTGATGAGTTTAAAAGTTGGTCGTCACCCCGCGCCGCTGTCAATAATGTCAATTGTTTCGGTTGCTGCTGTGGTTCGTGTTCAGTAGAGGGCATAAAAATTTGACATTTGAAATAGTGCAACAGAAACAACAGCCAACAACAACAACAACAACAACAAGAACACGAACAAGAGCAGCATGACATAACACACAAATATGAAATGCGCAAATGGCCACGGTTGCACAATAACTTTCATAGTTTTATTGCTCGTTAGCTAGCCAGTTTTGAGTGCCATTGTTGTTGCTGCTGGTTGGATCTGCACTGAATTTACTACTTGCAACTTGCAGATATAAAAGTCATTTTGGCTGCACTTTTTTAACCGCTTTAGCTGTTATTGTCATAACTGCGGTCGTCTGTCTACTGACTGCTGACTGCTCAGTGCTGAGTGCTGAGTGCTGAGTGCTGAGTGTGTGGCAGTTTACCAATGTTTCCGCATGTTTCAATGTACACTCTGCCAAGTCAAGCAGCCAGCAACATTGCCAATACCAATACCAATGCCAATGCAAACGCCAACGCTAACTCCATTGGCAGCAGCATCGTTATTCACGTCCGCTTAGTCTGACTCTAACTTTTATTCTTATTCGAACTCTGATTGCTGCTGAGATTGGATTTCTAGCCAGGCCAATGGTCAATGCGTTGATGGTTCAGTCGCATTGTGTCAGTTCAGTTAGCTACAGAGATGAGATTCTGTTGGCCATATTCCGAAGGGCTGTGCCTTGTTTTGTTTGCCATACGACAATCTTCTTGCTACTGTAACTGTGAATTCTGGTCGGAATGCTGTCGCTTTTACTTTCTCCAGCTACAGGATTCACAGCGTTTGTTTGATTTTTCGTAGATTTTCAGAAGACTTTTCATGCAATTTTCACTTTAAGGAATATTTGTTAATTACCGAACCCTTAATCTCAAATTTTGTGCCTGGTCTCCTACTTAGTATATTCCAGCTTTCATTGTCTTGCCGCTAAAACCGATTATAAATTAACTGAAACCAGGGATTAAAACCGAAGCAGGAACCATTAACCGAAATTAACCCTTTCAAATGTAGTACCGGAACCAATACCGGAACCGAAATAAGTTTTGTATAAAGTACCGAAATCCGAAACGTTTGTACCGGTACAGTTTCGGTTCATTTTTTTACAAAATTCATATTATTTCTGTTACATACGCATGTATATGATTTAGCTTTAAATTAAAAAATTCTTAAATTTAAAGTAAGGCTTATCTCAATAAAATGCATACTAACGTATGCACATTTCTGTTGAAATATATTTGTTTCTTAGCATTTAACAAAATGTCAAATTGTATTTTTGTACCGGTAGATACAGTTGTTTCGGAACGTACCTGAACCGGAACCGATATTTGCTTCGGTTTGACTTCCTGGCTGAAACGTAAACAAAAATACTAAATATTGCCCGAACATGTCGAATTGTTAACCATATAAAGTGTTTTTGCAGGAAGTTCTTCTCCATTACTTCTTCATTCAGTCAAAAAAATCTTAGTGGAAGTTACGGAGGTGGTTTGGTCGCTTTAAAAGTAGTGATATTGACCTTGAACACAACGAACGGCCAGGTCAACCCAAAAAGTTTGAAGACAAAGAATTTGAGTCAATGCTCGATGTATACCAGTAAATGCAAACAGTTCAAGAGCTAGAATAGAGACAACTCTTACAAGAAAAAACAAGGGGGCTCCGCCCCCTGCTCGCTTCGATCGCCTACCCCCGGCTCGCTTCGCTCGCGAGGAGGTGCGGCTACAGTCGAGTTTGCTCGACTGTAAGATACCCTGTGCCAGTTTCCAAAAAATAAAATATTGGTTATAATAGAATTAGTAATATGTATAAAAGCATACAAAACATAAATAAATACATATTATATAGTAATCCAATTTTAACCAAATCTGGTCAAAATGTTTGGAACTATCCCATATGCATATTCTGTCAGTTTGGTTAAGATATCTGAAACAACAAAAAAGTTTTTCATACAAAGACTTGATTTTCGACTCATCGTTCCTATGGCAGCTATATGATATAGTGATCCGATTTCAAACAAATTTGGTCAGAATGTTTGGAACCATCCCATATGCATATTCTGTCAGTTTAATTAAGATATCCCAAACAACAAAAAAGTTTTTCATACAAAGACTTGATTTTCGACTCATCGTTCCTATGGCAGCTTTATGATATAGTGATCCGATTTCAAACAAATTTGGTCAGAATGTATGACGCCTTCCCATATGCATATTCTGTCAGTTTGGTTAAGATATCTCAAACAACAAAAAAGTTTTTAATACAAAGACTTGATTTTCGACTCATCGTTCCTATGGCAGCTATATGATATAGTGGTCCGATCAAAATTTAAAAACAAACTTGATCTGCGTCCGGTATCCAGCAACCTACATACTAAATTTGAAGTCTCTAGCTATTATAGTCTCTGAGATCGACGCGTTCAAACAGACGGACAGACGGACAGACAGACGGACATGGCTCAATCGACTCGGCTGTTGATGCTGATCAAGAATATATATACTTTATGGGGTCGGAGATGCTTCCTTCTGCCTGTTACATACATCACACAAATCTAATAAACCCTTTTGACCATTTTCAATGGGCACAGGGTATAATAATAACTAGTGAATAATGAGTAGTAAACCTCACAAAAAAGAATTTCTGAGGCAGTCAACCGCTAAGTATAGAATCATTTTAAGCTTAATGAAAAAAACAGCTTTTCTTTTAATTTGAATGGAGGAAATAGTTTAGCATGCAACTAGTTTAAAACACACTATTTCTAAACTATAATAAATTCAACCATTTAGTACAAATCTTGTTACAAAAGGGTTAGTTGTCACACGAACCCTTCCACAACTAGTTATTTAATTAGAAATGAAACCAGTGTCTCAAAGCCATAATAAATGAAGCTAGCACAAATCTGGTTACAAAAGGGTTAGATGGAGGCAAGTGACACTTTCCTATGACATACCTGTGTTAAATGGAAAACTTCACTACTTGGGCTAAGGACAGAAAGGCAAACAATTGTTCGCCCATCGCCAACTAGTTTTGTACTAGTACGAATCTGGTCGATTTCCCCCATCCGAAATTAAAGAAAAAAACAAATACGCTTACTATTAATTCAAGGTCCCAATATTGCCATTCTCACAAGGTACATGTACATACATACATACTATATACATATGTATGAGTGTCCGTTCGCCTGTTTGAAGGTGTCCTTTTTTGGTGGATACCGAAATGCATACTCCCTAATTCTTTTTAAACTACCCAAAATGATTCAAAAAGAGCATTTTATCTACGTCAACACTAAGCCGTGCTGACAGGGCTCTGCAAATATTTAAAAATAGCTGTTTTAAACTTTCGTTTTCCAGCGAAATTATTGCTTAAGCGTTGTAGTTTATTCAGCTGTATCATTTACTGCATTTTAAGAAATACCCTTTCTTTTTGCCATCATCAATTTTTAGTCTATAGTAGAAATTTTTTGTTTTGACAGATACAAAATGAAAAGGCAGCATTAATATTAGTTTACTGGAAACTGTGCCCGATTTTTGGATATTTTGCATGGTGACTTTGCATGTGTGCAACATTGCATTGTCTGGACGGGACAACACGATTTTGTTCGCGGTCGATTCTGCTTCAAATCAATATTGAATCTGCAAATAAACTCGAAATAATAATGGCCGATAATCATTAACCTTTTTCGAGGTAATCTTTTTTCAATCGCTCTATATTAGTTACAGTTGTGTCACCCGGGTTTCAAGTATAAAGTGCTTTTAATACAGCCTTATCTTTCTCTTCTCCAAATGACATATGTATGTATGAACTGCCAGAATTTCTAACCATGAAAAACTTTTTTGCTTCTTAATATATCTCAACCAAACTCACAGATTGTAGATTTGGTCAAAATCGGATTACTATATTATATATGTAGCTGCCATAGAAACTATTGGATGCAATTTAACCTTAAGTACAAAAAACTGAAGATATCTTAACCAAATTTGCAGATTGTATATTAAGGTTAATCTGTCAACTCTGTGAAGAACTTGGCAGGGGGCGGAGCCCCTTAGTTATACTATATATGTGCATCTGTGATTTTGATTATTGATCTATCACACTGTAAGTTATATATGAGTTTATCATGTGTATACCATTTTTTTTTAGGATCTTGACAAAGTATTGTATTTATTGTAATATTGTATATACAATATATAAATATATAATAATACTTTTAACGCATTACAAGGAATAAAGAGAAGCAGCGCAGAAAAAGCAAAGTAGGGCTGACACAAAAAGTTCACCTAGCACTCTACGTTCCCTTTTTTGCTCCTATTTCACCTTTCCTTGGCTCCCATTTCAACTACCCCTTTGCTGAGAGGCCGACAATTTGGACTGGCAACTGTCGTTATTCACACGCACCGTGGCGCACAAGTGGCAGCAGTAGTAGCTGCAGCGGCAGCTACAATAACAAATTGCTTTGCAAGCCGAAGAGTAGCTGAAAATTGATTTGACCTTTTGCTCATTTTTTGCGGCACAGTGCATTGGAATCCATTTTTAAAGCTTTGTAATAATAGCTGCCTCAACTACTTAATACTGTTGCTTCTTAAAATTTGATGTACACCAGGTCAAAGTAGTTGTTGGTCTTTATTTGGATGCATAGTACTATAGCTTTACAAGTGAACATATCGCTAAAATCTGTTATCAAACAAATAAAATTATAGTTGCTCCAACAACTCTTTTTTGGCGAGTAATCAACATATATCGATATGCATTTATAAAACTCTTTATCATGACTAACAAACAGCATGACCGAGCATATAATATCAATAGGAAAAGGTCTAGAAATGTAAATTTTTTCTTAATTCAACGACATGAAATTATATTTTAAATCTAACAAGCTGTTTTTATTAAGTTCGTCTAAGTTTTATTTAAGTTGTTGTAAATAATAACAGAATAATTAATTAAAAAACTAATAGTTTAACAAAAAAATAGAAAATCTGCGTGTTATTATGCTATGAGCTTTTTGGAAAAATAATATCCTAATCGGTCATCTACCATATGGAATTTTCATATCAAAGAATACTTTTAAAATATTTATAAAAATCAATATTAAAGGTAAGTGTGCAATAATAAAATTTGCGCTTTCAATAACTTTTTGAGACTACCGAACTTTCGACTCTCTGCGGCCCAGTCTGCAGTCTTCTAAGCCCAAGGCCCGCGAGCCACAAACACCGAAAAGACACGTGCCCATCGCTACGAGCAAGCGAAACAACGGACGACAAAAGGCGACAACTTGATGTCAACACGCACAACGTGGGCGATTGTTGTTGTCATCAGTATTTAGGCATGTCTCAAGAACCTGCACACACACACAAACATACACAGACAAACAAATACTGACAGAATGGCAGACACGTACGATTCCTACGGCAGGAGCACACTGCACAAAGTACAATGAAAACGGGCTGAAAAAATGTTTGCACTGCCCGGCAAATCTTATTGCTTTTACTGCTCTGTCTCTCTTGCTCACACTTTAGATATGTTGCCTTGTCTCTGTCTCGCACTAAGTTCTTATGACTTTTACGTCTTGTTACTGTTTGCAATGTTGCAGCAGAGGCTCAAGTGACATTTTGCCGCCATTACGACTAAATTGGGTACAACATTGTCCAATTCCGTTGGAATGGCAAAGGCTCTGTTATTTTTATATTTTTATTGTTCTATTCAATTGCTGCTATTGCTATTCTTGTGGTCTGTCGATGAGCCACTGTCAACAGCACCATCACCATTCCCATTGTCATTATCGTTATCGTTATCACATCCGTTATCGTTAGTTGTGAAGTGCAACTCTGTGCAGTCAATTGCTCGATGCTGTCAAGTTCAACGTGAAAGGAACGACGTACAAACGTAATATACATATGCATTTGATAGAGAATTCATTAAAGATTTAGAATCCGAACGGATTTAAAAATCAGTTGAAAATTGAGGATGGTACAGCCTCTCAAAGTTGACCCATTTAAACAACATATTATTTATCATTTGCAAATTTTCACAAAAAATACAAATTTTTAAACTGATTTGTAGACAAACTATGCAACCGATCTTTATATTTATCTTTATCTGTGTTGCACAGGGGTCGATATTGCCGTTGCAAAAATCATATTTATTAAACTAATAATGATATCTTTAAGAAAAATTTTAGTTTTAAATCGATATGATATGCTGTGTTCACCAGAGCTCACCAGAACCAAACACATACAGTTTGTGAAGTAATTGTTTGCAAAGCCTTAAAAATGTAATATTTCGACTTTAAATAAGAAAATAATAGCTTATTATATATATTTTGAAAGGTCATTTAATTTTCGTTCAAATGATGCAAAAATTTCCTTAACCCATTAAGTACCCATTAAAATATTCGAATTTTAAAAAAGGTCTACTTTTTCAACTTTTTTCCTCGATTTTTTCCAAAAAATGTTGGGATGCAAAAAAATTCTGGAAACAATTCTAAGAGTAACTGCAAAAAAAAATTTTCAAAAATATTTTTGCTAGTATTTTTTAGAATTTTTTGAAAACTGAAAAAAAGGCACTTTTTGCATGAAAATGAGGAAAAATGGGTTAAAATGGTCATTTTTAGGATTTTCAAACAATTTTAAAAAATACTAGCAAAAATATTTTTGAAAATTTTTTTTTGCAGTTACTCTTAGAATTGTTTCCAGAATTTTTTTGCATCCCAACATTTTTTGGAAAAAATCGAGGAAAAAAGTTGAAAAAGTAGACCTTTTTTAAAATTCGAATATTTTAATGGGTACTTAATGGGTTAAGGAAATTTTTGCATCATTTGAACGAAAATTAAATGACCTTTCCAAATATATATAATAAGCTATTATTTTCTTATTTAAAGTCGAAATATTACATTTTTAAGGCTTTGCAAACAATTACTTGACAAACTGTACATATAATATATTACCAATCAAAACATGTTTGATAGACTTCTTGTGAACGCTTAAATAGAATTTTGAGGCAAAAGCAAAGTTGTCATTTTATTTATTGTCACTGCTGTTAATATTTTATGATGTGAAAAACCAACAGAGCAAAAGGCCAGATTTAAAATAATAAATTTAATGTGGTAATAATAAATAATTAAGCCAGTATTGTATGCGCATTTAATATTTTATATGAGATTGTTTAAAGCACTTTTTCTAGCTGTTTCCTTAAAAATGGGCAGAGTTCAGAGTCTTCTTTGGATGTTTATTCATACAAAGCAAAATAATATGAATTCATCGGTCTCCTTATCAATTTCGTTCCATTTAATATTTTCATTGATTTCTGTTGTCAATGTGATCTGGGGAACACTCTTAAATGTTAATGTTTAAAACAAAAATCGAGTTGTTTATACATATATGTATGGTAAGAAAATTGCTCGAGCTAAATTAATTGAAAATCGCTTCCACGAAGATCAAGTTGTCGTTTATTCGATGTGCTCTCGAAGCATATCTAGTATTTTTATATGCAATTTTTTGACATTGTGACAAATTCTAAAAAATGTCGTTGATTTAAGCTGATATTAATTTCCATATGAAATTTTGTATCCCAGAGAGCGTGCAGACTAGTGTTGCATTGGTAAGGCATAAGTAATGAAAGTAAATATCTATTTGAAATAAATATCTTATTGAACCGCCCTCGTTATCCGTTTGAGAATGTTTAACAAAAAATGGAAATTGTGCCGGAAGGAAGCCGCTTAGTTTTCCGTTTTACAATAAAATGTAATGCATCCTGACTGAATCGAACAACCACTGTTCTGCCTCTATACATATGTATTTAGCCACTTTTATAAATCTGTGCTCTGTGGGTATTTGAAATCGTATTGTTGGGTGTGTGTGTCGGCCATTTTTAAATGCAGTTTTTATGGCCCTACTTCCGTTCTGTTTTATTTACTCGCGCACAATTTGCGACACATTATTGTTTTTTATAAGCCATTTAAAATGGTCAAAAAGGTATATACTATTTTGATAAGTATCCACAGCCGAGTCAATTTAGACCTGTCCGTTTGTATAAAACATCTAACTCATTGACTACTAGCATGCGAGCTAAGGATTTCAAAATTTGGAATTTGGTTTCTAGTTTCCATATAGTACAAAGGTCATGTGTATTTGAATGTCATTCATGTTACTTCTTGTTGTGAAGAAAGGAGAACTGAATACTGACGCTTCAACATACAAATCTTTCGTCGTGGTTGTTGTTATAGGGAACTCAAGAACCTTTACAAAATGTTTAGACTTTGTTTCTTACATAGTACAAGAAATTCTCATATTTAGGTACATTTTAATCTTGAAACATACTTGTTTTACTCCATTAAAATCGGGCAACATAACAAAGTTAAATAAACAGAAACATATTCCGGGATTCCGGGATAAAATCAATCCAGCACGGTGTCAGAAGTTCGATAATCGCGGATTTTCTTAAGCCAATAACAAAATACTAAGTTCAAGCAATATTCTTTTTTAACTATTTTAAACTTGAATTTTAGATTGCTTTTTTTTTTTTTCTGTTTACCATTTAAAAATGTGTGTGGGCATTCCTGACTCGAGGTCTAGTTTTACTGTCGATTTACGAAATGAAAACAAAAAAAACAATTTAAAATGCCCTTGTATAAATACAAGGATCAAGGCTCAAACACGCTTTTTTGTACGTATGGGAGACCCCATATGAAAAGTATTTACGTATATGTATATTGGCATTTCTGCGGTTTGCGAATGTAAAAAAGGATAGAAAACAAACAATCTCCCCATATATTTTTTGCGATTCGATAGCCTTTTGTTATTTCTATGTTTAGTGCAAAAAAATGAGGTCCATCGGGCTTAAGTTTTCATAATGAAAGCAATAAACAATTGGTCACGAGCATTCGCAAAATGGAAGTCGACTTTGGCCTAATTTAGTATAATTAAAAAATTATGCGAAATGGAGCGGAATATTTTAAAGCGTTTGATTTATTTTAAAAGACGATTTATGTTTCTTTCTATCGAGTATTTAAGTAAGTATTTTTTGTAGATCAAAAAAGTTGTAATTAGTATTTGAAAATTAACCAACAAGTTTCATACCGATATCTTGAAGTTGGGTAACAGAAAAGGAAAAAGGATTTCGCTCTCAGTTCGCTGTCGCCATCGGAATCTGTAAATCCTTATTTTTTTAGAACGGATTGTCCACTTTTTGTGAATTAAGTACCGTTTGATCCAAGGACAGAGATACTCAAATGTCTTATTCTCGTGAGATATTCCTGGTGACTGGTGTTATTTATCTATACGAGAATGATCAGATAAGTGCTTGGCCTTAAGAAAGATATAATTTTAATAAAGACACAATTTGGTTCATTTTGGAATCTGCCAGCTGATTGTAGGTTAAGTTTCATAAAGTACAGCCACACTGTGAACATTTTGAGAAATCTTTGTATTGAACAACTTGGGCAAGTTAGTAAAAATGTGTGAATTGAAATATCGTAAAGTTATACTTTAATTAGTAATAAGAAATTGTTGATTTTTAATTCAATTTTAAATATCTGCTTTGGATTACTTGCTCCACTGACACTTTGTTGCGCATAGTCATCTTATTCTATTACTTTGAGTGTCAATTAGGTAATCGCGAAATTGAAATCTCGTCGGAAGTGATTTTGTGCGCTTCGCTGGGCGGCTGAACCTTTCTGAGTTTGATTTTGCCATGGCACAGCACAAACCGTCAATGTTGGGGGACTGAAGCGGAGGGAGTCGCGTTAAAGTGTGGGTACAAGACGGTGAATTCTTGTAAACTTCCGTTATGCACACTAGTGTATAGGTGTGTGTGTGTGTGTCTGTAAATAAAATACCCATATAACCATAGGGATTACACTTTAATTTGGCGATGTCAGCGTCACGTTAGCCTATGAGAGACTATCATTGTCTTCACCTCCAATTTAAAAATGCTCTTGCTTTCCAACCGATGACAAATTACTAACTTTGTTGGAAATTAAGTGGCAGTCACCACTTGTTAAAAATTTATTGAATGACAGCAACCTCAACTCCAGTTGCAACTTTAACTGAGTTAGCTGTGGGCAGGCGTCAAGGCATGGCATGGAAAGAATTTACAATAGCGTTCAAACTTCTTAATATATGGGAGCTGTTTTCGGGTATCTTGGAAACGGGCAGCTATTTCAGTCAGACAGTCAGTGAATTTAATTTTCCACAAGAATGCGTCGAGCACAGGCGAAAGCGAAATCAAAAACTACTAGTAAAAATGCTATAGTCAAGTTCCTGAATACAAGATACCCGATACTTAAACAGTGTTCTTGCAAGTAAGTAGCATTTTTGTGTTGGGCTTATAATATTACAAAATCAATTGCAGCTTGGCCTGGAAAAGTTGGATGCCTGTGCATCGGGAAGGGGAGGTTACTTGGCTGTCACACAGACACCAACCGAAATCAGTCTGATATTGTTTTTCTGATCAGACAGGAAAGCAAAATATTGCCCGTATCAGACCGACCTTCAAAACTTTGGCAACAAATGCCAATACATTGGCACGAAAAATACTAACTTTAAAGTTATATAGTTAGTATTGAATGTCACTCTAGCTAATTAAAATAGATCAAAACGTTTAATTTTTTAATAACAAAACAAGGGATGCAGCCACAATACTTTTCAATTTAGTTTACTAATTAAAAAAAATCCAAGCAAGCCACAGAAAATAATTTCAAAGCCTAACGCTCCTTTCAGTCGATCGTTTTATCACCATCACTTGTGCCATTCACATAATACTCATTGGTTTTCAAGCCAAAATCCCATCGGTCTTAGTTCTCATGTAACCTGGTCACACTCTGTAAAACTTCATCAAAAAAAAAAAACAAATGCTTTAGCCTAGTAGGCATTTGACCGACACAAAAGATCGATGAAAATAGGACGTATTCTATTTGTATTGGAGAGCATAGGAAAAAAAACGGACGCTTTTTAAATTCTGAGTGCTGCCGTCGGTCTTTCATCACAAAGGGTCGGTGAAAAAACGCTCGTCTGACGGAACTTTCAAATTTAACAACGGTAAAAGAGAGTCAGAAAAAGCGGAGCTGTCCTTCCCTCGCCTCTCTGTCCCCACCTGCCCCCACCTGCCGATGCAATTGAGAATTTGTTGTCTTTATGTTACACTTATTGGAACGCAGTCGATACACCCTTGTACTCTGCGAGTAACGGGTATAAAAAGTGTAGCGTCGAGTAGGACTGCGGCACGGTTGGGCGGGGTGTCTAAGAGGCAGCAGTGTGGCACAGATTCCCAGCGAAACGTACTACGCGATGATTACAAGCAGCGCCACGCCAAAAAGTAGGCAATGACAAAAGTTGTCGCTAGTGCTGTGCACTATGGTCTAGTTGACAATTTCTTTGAGTAAATTAAGAACTCAAGAACGAAACAAGATATTTTGGTCTAGTTTTTTGCATTGGGCTCATAATATCAATTGAAATCGGTGCTGTAAAACGCGGGCGTGGCAACGCCTTCTTCTTAATTTGAGCACATGCTGATTTTTTGTTTTTCACACTATATGAACCAAACTTGCACGATTGATGTAATCTTATGCTCATAACACTTTGTCAACAAATTATCAAAATCGGATAGCTATATCATATAGCTGCCATAGGAATATTCGGTTGTATTATAGTTAGAGCTATACAGGGAATACAGTCCATTGGAAACTTTAGTAGATTGGCTATCGTAAGGCTCTTCAATTGCACCTAAAAAGTGGGTAGAGCACTAGCATATGCTCCTCGTTCAAAGCATCTCAGTTTCAGAGCTTTTAACTTAACAGTGTGGGCCAATGTTAAAGTTAAACTTTAAATATTGACTTTATTCCAAAAAAATGGTCAGCGAGACCATAGTGCAGTGTCGATTAGTCAGAATTTTGCGTAGGATGTTGGTGTACATAGGTGTGTGTGTGTCCTCGTGTGTGGCATAGCGAATTAAAACCTTTCACTAGCTACCTCGGCAACATCACCTTGCACTTTAATTTTTCCCTCGTCCCAGCGACTAGGGAGCACCCATTTATTTCCCCTACCGCTTGGCAAACACTTAATTTAACAATTTCCTTTTGTTCCTCCAGCACCTGCATCAATTTCCAAAGAGAAAGAGAGAAAGAGAGATTGGAAGAAGGAGAGAGAAAGAAGAGAATGGAAGAAAGTGAGGAAAAATGATAAAAGCTGTGAGGCTTATTCTCTTAGGTTCAAAGTGCACTCGTGCCGCAGCTGGCGTCCTCCTCGTCTTTCCTGACAAGAACCTCTGTTTTTTTTTTTTTTTTTTTTTTTTTTGACTTTGCACCATTAATGCAAATGGTGCCTCTTGGACCACTCTGCCTTCCTCTCCCTGCATCTTTCTCTTTTTCCTTTTCCTTTTGCTCCTGGTCTTTCTCTGTGTCATGAAATAAACTTTGCAAGGAAGGCATTCGCCGAGTCTCTCGTAAATTTTAATAATATTTGACTCTGAGGTGGGTTGAAGTGGCCGCTAGATTTTAAGAACTGGCCTAAAGTGGGCACTCGCTCTGGCTCTGGCACTGGCACTGGCATTGGCATTTCGGGAGAACGTAAAATTATTGAAATTGTTTAATCACTTTTAAGACAAGTGCTGCTGTCTTCACAGCTGCAAGATTAAAATCAAGGCAGCATTTCTAGATTGCCGTTAAGTGATGATTGTAAACGTTTTACACTTTAGCAAGCATATACTGGGGGCCCCACTATTCAGCATTATTTGCGATTTAATCATCTCTTCTGCCGAGGAAAAAGGAATTGTTGAGTTTCATTAAGCACAGGAAAGGCTTACTTCAAAAATTGTATGTGATTGTTTATTGAGATATCTCATCAAATCTGACAGATTCAGCATCTGGGATGGTCTCATGCATTCTGAGAAAATTTTGATTAAATTGGTCCACTATATCATCATTCGAACCAAATTTTAAAATCCTTAAAAGATGATTTTTGGTCTTTCACTGAAATATGCATTACTTCGCCATTTATTGATTTTCAGATTTTCATCAATAAAAGCTTAGTTTCTACGTAACAGTTTCACTTTACATAAATTTTATATTTATGATTTATTTTTTTCCAGGACAATTTGTGAGTTTTGGAACTCAAAAAATCAAATAAAAACTGAATTTTTGAACTTTTTAAAATCGCTCGTCTGAACTACTGAGCCGATCTCAATACTATTTGAGAGAAAGGGGTAGAGGGTTCAGTTACCTTAAATTTCAATACTTGCTAAATCGGTTAATTATAACTGGAAATACACTCAAAAATGACGGAACAACTTCGAAAATTCATATTTCAAACATGCTACCAAAAAAAATGTTAAGTGCGACTTTCGTTCCATAAGAAAATCACAACAACATTTATTTCACAAAATGGCTGTAAGCTATTGTTATTGATATATCAATAAAGAGAAATAAAATGGTGCTGGAACTATTCCATACCTTTCAATAGATGATCCAATTTTTAGGTTCTAAATGTTTTGATAATTTTGTTTCAACTTAGCTTGGTCATATTTAGTTTCAAATATTGTTTCATGATATTAATAAATAAAAAAAAAATAGTCCACTTCCATATTCCAAAATTGCATCTAATAATAAGAAGTTTAAGTTATTAATTATTCACTTTTAAATTGAATTTCTGTTAGAAATATTTATATATATGTTATTTCAACAATTTGTTTTTAGATTTTTTTTGTTGATTGGTTGTGCGTCGAAATTGGCCAGTCATCGTCTACAAAAGTCCAGTTCAAATTAATCCTGCTTCAGTCGGTTTTACTTACATTGCGTATACGACTACGGCAACCGTACTGAAGGTTCTTATTTTTGCAAGCAACTTTATTGCATGTGTATGCATGTATACTATACGTGTAAGTAAGTAAGTAAGTATGAGAATTTTAAGTATATAAGCTTGAGCGTCTTTTATGCGTGACCGCATACAAACTGCGAACGCAGCACATGGCATCATTCCTGGCAAACATGCAACACCAACAGCAACAGCAACAGCAGCAGCAACATCAATGGCACAGAATCAATATTTGCTGCCATTAATACACCAATGTAGACGAACTGCGTTGCGGTTAACTGTTTACTGCTCACTGTAAAGTGTTCACTCCTCAGTGTACAGCGAACAGTGATGTCCCTGCTGACGCATGGCCAGTGAGTTTACTGAACCAGACTGTACTCCTGACCACTGTTGAATCGTAGAAAGTAAATGGCACATACATACATATATGTGCCACACACATACACACAGACTCCATTCCGCCGTTCTTTTGGCTTAAATTAAGGTGTGGGGTAGATGGCTGACCAGCTTTAATTTGCATGAAAAATGTATCTCGCACATTTAAGTTTCACTCGCAACGGCTGTTTGTGATGCAGCTGCCAAAGAATGACAAATATTTAATACGCGTCAACTAGAGTGGCTGAAAAGTCTATTCTTAATGGAAATTTCATTTCAGAATTGAAAAAATATATGAAAATAGAAAAAACTTTAATTGATACAAATATTTTTTAACACTTTGTACGCTGAGTGATTGTCGCAAACTAATCCTTGAAAAAAAGACAGTAATAAAATGTCGATTTCAAACCAATTTTTTAAAAATCTCAGAATGCTTCTCTCATAATTTTGTAAATTGCAAAGCTGCTGACGCACAGTGGGGTATTTGAACCCTAAACTGTAGATTAATTTACACAGACTTAATACATACTGCCTTTTTTCATTCAAAATAAGCATATAAACTAAAATTGTAGCCTTTACATTAGACTTGGTGTAATTTTTTTGAAATTTTCTTCAATTAAAAAGGCATAACTTACAAACTAATAAAAATATTTTCGAATTCTAAAATATATGTTACATTGAAAGCCTTATGTCTTTAATGATTGCTCAAACAGGGTGGTGCGAGTAAAGGGTACTTAGATATAAGTACGTTAATTTCAAATATGGAAAATGCATTTTTTGTTTTTTATACAACATTTACATTCTATTAGACATTATTATTACATCTCACGGATACAATTCCACATAATATTAAGCTGTGCTGTACGGAAATTTGCGGAACTTTTCTGTATTCACCTCATGATCGGAAACAAAAAATTGTATCTTACGCATCAACTAAGAATGAAGTTGAGGCTTTGAGTATGTTAAACATGTGTGCTTTGATGTAAAATTTAATCTATTTTGACGTGGTATCTTCACTTAATTATTTGAAATTTAAAAGTGTATTTTTTGAATAAATCTACAGTTTAGGGGTCAAGTACCACACTGTGCGACGTCCTTGCGCGTATTCGAAAACAAAACGAAAATGCAGAAAAACAAATCAGCATCGAGCCATAAAAATGCAAACTCTTGGCAATTTCTTTTACTTTATGGTCTAGCACTCGTGCATATAATATTGTACATATACATATGAGCGTATTCGTAGCTATTGTTATACTTCTCATACTATACTTCTTCTGTGCAATCAACTGCCACTGCATATGATAAGCAAAGTGTTTGTATTATGAAAATTTGTTCACCCTGTACTTAAAATGTACGAAAGGCGGCTTATGTTAGTCAAAAGTGAAATCTGCGTGCAAGAAAAGTAAAAGGTACACCTAACGCATATTTGAATCGAATTAATTAAATATCTTTGACTCAAGTAAAACACTTAGATCGCACGTACCATAACAGATAGATCAAAAAATTTGGTGACAATACTTCTTTTAAGATAATGAACAACACAGAATTTGACTTTATGTCAAAATTTCGGTTTTATTTTATCATTGTGGATCATTCCAAATTTGAAGTCTCTAGTTTTTTAGCCATTGAGATCGACTAGTGCATACAGACGAACGGACGGAAAGACAGAAGGACAGAGGTAAATCGACTCGGCTGTTGATACTTTACCAGAATATACATATGTATATATAATACCACATAACCATTAAAGCCATATAATTTCAATTAGAAAAAAAATATAAACTAAATTCCATAATCTTAGAAGTGCTATTTTTAGTTGAGTTATCCCAAACACAGAACAAAAATTTTTAATTTTATCCGTTATTTTTTTTTGTTATTTAGGCATTTAAATATAAACACTATGTGTATTTGTTTACGCAAGGAAATTTGCAGAATTTTCAAAGGTCTGTATATAGTGGGTTGTCATCATTAATGCTGTGTTACAAATGTAGAAAGAAATGCTTTTTTAAATCACAGCATGTAAAAAATGCTGCCCCGTAGCAAAATTTATGTATTCAAATTACAATGTTAAGTAAAGTTGACTTTCAAAGTGAGACCATGCCAGAGACCGAGTTGGCAAGGAAGCGCGTCTAACTACTTAGCTCAAATATTTACGTATGCTGACAATATTTACCTGCAATGAAAGAGAAAGAGAAAAAGTAAGTATTTGGCCACTGTAATATTACTTAACTTAATGTTACTTAGGATTAAATTTTCAACAGAATTTTGTTTCTTATTTACAGTTTGTCAAAAAGCTTATTACACACTGAAAAAAATGTAACTTTTGAATTTTACGTAAGAAAATAATAGCTTTTTATATATATTTGGAAAGGTCATTTAAATTCCGTTTGAATGATGCAAAGCTTTCCTTAACCCATAAAGTACCCATTGTAAATTTCGAATTCTTGTAAACGTGTACTCATTCAAACAAAAAAATGTTTTGATGCAAAAAAATTCTTCAAACAATTCTAAGAGGGACTGCAAAAATAAATTTTCAAAAGTCTCTTCAGTAGTATTTTTATGATTTTTTGAAAACTGCTGGTAAAAGCTAGGACCACCAAACTTTGACCATGAATTAGACGCTTTTGCAGTTAGAATCAAACGTAATATCTCAGCTGTGCCTCCAAGGTCTTACCATCAATCAAAACAATCTGATTTTGATACAAATACAGAAATATACAGTGTTGCCCAATAGGGACGATGGGATTTTGACAGCTGATAGCGGCCATCTTCGATTTCAGAAATCTGACATGCTGATATTTGTGTTAAGTTAGTTTTGCCATTTAATCTTGAATAAGTTTATGCCCTTATAACTTTTGGAAATCGTCCAAACTTATTACGAAAAATCAAGAAGATTTTTTGCTGCTCAAAGAGTTTTTGTTAATTCAAAGAGCTTGTGATTCAAAAGTTGGAAAGTGAATTTCCTCTATACGATAGTAAGCCACCAGCACGACTTTGTAGTGGCCATATTCATGAAAACTATTGCTGCTGTTCAAGTGTTGAATACAATGACAATGCGTCCGTTTCACGTCGTTCACAAGAATTACGCTAGTCTCGAATGACTTTCTGGCGTATTTGGCGCTTGGATCGCAGTCTGGTATTGACACAAGAACTCAAGCCAACAGACCATAGATTGCGTCGAGAGTTCGCAGATTGGGCTCGGGAAGAAATGGAAAGCGACCCCGGTTTTCATTGAAATATTGTGTTTTCTGATGGAAAGATCGCATAAACCAGTGCATGAAAATCAGTGCAAATCATAAATGGCATAACATTCCTATCAAATAAATATATAACGCCTTAAAACTAATGTGTTTATTTCAATTTCGAATCCTGTCGTACTCATTGGGAAACCCTTTCTTCTCCCATTTTCATACATTGCATCAAACACAATATACCCTATTATTCTGCGAGTAACGAGTATAAAAGTACGACACAGCTGCTGCTGATCCCATTGTGCCGCTAAGCTGCTCCCTGTCAGGCCAGCGGTCGCAATTCGACGAAATTCATTCAAGAAGCGCTGCAGGTGCGTCTGCCGCCGCTGGCCATTCAACCATCATGTAACACAGGCAACTTTTCTGTTGTTGTTGTTGTTGTTGTTATTGTGTCAACGAACATGCTGATGAAGGACCGGCAACAACAACAACAACATAATCGGATGCTTAAAATATCAGTTCGAGTTTATCGTTAAACAGTTTTACCGCACACACGTGATACGTTCCTTCTGATATCATCGGGCCACCACGCATTTACTTTTAATATCTGTACATATACATATAGAGATGTTGTTTCAGCTTGACAGCAATGTGGCCATCATTTGTACATTGCTGCTTTATCATCAAGTAAGTGCTATGAAGGAATGCCTTCATTGAATTCTCATAATAATAGAAAAATCAGCTTTGGCTGATATATGTAAGTTAAAGTAGAGCAATAGCCGTGGATGTCTCTTAAAATTGAATTAAGTTGTTCAATATTGTATTTCATTTTGATTTTGATCACATTGGCGACTAGTATAACGTTTTCTTTTCAAGCTTTTTATACAAGTATTACATATTTACATTTGACTGTGCATTAATTCTTTACCTTAGCAGTCAGAGTAATAATGAATTACTTGTTAAAGCGATATAGAAAATGTTGTGGATCCTTCTTTGCTTTTACATTATTACAAAATGTGAACTGTTAACTAAAAGTGCGAAAAATATATGAAAATCGTTAACAAGATATTTCTTAGTCTTTTAAGTGCGATTTTCGTGTTTAGTGGGCCAAAGTCCATAAGAAAACTGCACTGAGACGAGGAAGCAAATTTTTTTAATGACTTTGTAAACTAGTGAATAATAATAATTATGAATACTATTCAGGGCATGAAAATGTTTATTTTTGTTTTGTTTGGTTTTCTTTTATTTTTATTTTTTAAGTTTCCCGAAAAAATTTTTTATTTTAAAGCTATATAATTTATTATTTTATGGTATTTTTATTAAATTATCACATAATTGTTGAGATCAATCTTATGTCTGTAAGTATCGCTTAAGCTTTATTTTTAATTGCGTTGTATTTATTGTTTTTGTAAAAATAAATAAATCTGCTAAGTTTTAAGACAGAAGGAATGAGCTAAATCGACTCTTTTATACACTTTCAATAGAAATAGAAAAAAAAACTTAAATATCATCTAGCTATTTTTAAATGTTAATATAGATTTCTTAGACCCTGGGGAGTTGGCAACATTGCTATACAGTGGGATAATGGAGAGCTGCATAATCATAATGATGTAAATGCACCTTTGTTGTCGGCGCATTAGTTTTTGTTGCTCGTTGCTCGTTGTCTGTTGTTTTCGTTTCCCTTTGTATGACTAGACATTTTGTTGCAAATCCAAACGAAATGAAATTGTTGCTTTACCTGAGCCAAGTCCCATGCCCAGCCGCACGCCCAGAACCAAACTCAAAAACAAAAACTTTAAACTAAAGGGCTGCTATCCGCAGCTTGTGAGCACGTGGTCAGGAAGGTGGGCTGAAATAGAGTGTCCATGCTCTACATAGAAATGTGAAATGCAGTATTTATCTCACATTGAAGCACCCGAGCAAGTTCCGTCGGATCCATGCCAACTCTCGCAGCTGTTCGTCTTTGTTTTCCAGCAGCATCAGCATCAACCAAACAAATATGCTAGTCCTCTATGTGTGCAAGTGTGAGTGTGTTTGTACAATATGTCTGTTAAATTCATTGTTTGTACATAGATATTTATAAACACACATACTCGAATACATGCATGTGCGCACATTAGGCTACAAATGAAAATGCCAGTTTAATAATGCTTTAGTAACAAAGCATTTGCAGATTGCTTTCCATTGATGCGCCATCAAAGTGAAACAGCATGCTTCTATTTTCGATGCATGAGGACATTGGAATTAAATGAATGCCTTCCTTGTTATCATTATTATCGCTTTAAAATTAGGCCACACGGTAATAAGCAGATCCAAACATGTTGGCAGCCTTTTTCCTTATCAATTATTGCTTTGCCAGACCATCAAAATTCATTACAAAGATTTCACTTACTTGCATACCCTGCGACCCTAAAGAAATTTTCAAACATTATTCTTATTTAGTTACAAACTTATATTTTTTTATAATAATTTTAATTTACAAAATTGAATATCAAAAATTAAGCTTAGCAGCTGAAGCAATGGTTTTGTCTTGAATTTCCATAACATTTTTTAATTATTTTGATATAATCTGATATTGGACTGTGTGACTAAGCAACATTTTATAGCATACTTTTGTGCGATTAATAACGAAAATTCTAAGACCGAGATCATCAAACCCTCTATCTGTTTGTATAAACAACTAGAGCTCAGAGAATTTAAGAGACAGAGCTACCATTTCGGCTGACAGACTTGTATCCTCTCGGAGCCGTTCAAGATTATTTCAAATTGTAGCCACTCTCTCTTCCTCTGCAAATAATTGCAATTCAACAAATAGGCCGCCTCAAGATCGGTTAAATATATATTAAAAAACGTGTCTAAAGCAAACAGTAACATTAAAGTCTGTCATACATCGAGAACAAACTCAACAGTGCAAACTTTAAGGAAACAAAAAGACGTTCAATGTTTTCATGCGATTGCATGTTTAAAATTCTATTTTACAGTTGCCATTTCCATTTCGCCGATTCAATTTGTTGTCGTTGTTGTTTTTGTTCCTGTTAGTTTTGTTCTCGCCCACACAAATAAGTTGTTTATTAAATATATGGGGTACAATTGTTTTGCGGCCTGCAGAAAAGGTTTTTTGGCCTGCTGACCGCTCCAACTGTTGTCCAGTCTATGGAACGTAGTCCATTTTCAACGTTGAAGCTTAACTCGATACGTCGATACTCTGTATTATTGCCATTCGTGACGGGAATCCCCGATTAAAGCATGTTAAGTTGCACAAAATTGTTTAAATAAATGCAGCTAATGGCAATGGAAATATTAGAGAATAATTTGACTTCCTATTTAGAATTTATGCTTTATTTTATTTATTGAGGAGAACGTTTTATATTTGATCTGAAAAGCTCTGAGTGGGTGAACAAGTTTTCCTGCACGTGTGCAAAATTCATTGCATGGGTTATTCAGGGTAGAGCATTCAAACATTGATGCTCTGTATTTTGTTTTTATTTGTAGTTGCTTTTTGTTGTTGTTTTTAATTTGCACTTCGGGGCTTCGGACAAAAATGCATTTTCGTGCGTTATTTACTTATGCAATTCAAAGAGAGAAAGAGAGAGAGAGCAAAAAGATAAACGAAACTCTAATAAATTGTACTGCAATGCTAACCGGGGATAACCGAGTAAAAGGCCAAACAACCCCTGCACTCCGCATTCCCTTCTCCACCCCCGCCTGGCAACACTCCTGCAATTTCCTTGGGTTTCCTCTCTCTTCACTCCATAGCAAGCACCGAGTGCAAATGAAAGTTTTGCATTTTGCATTTTGCAGCAAGCAACCTCGCAAAAAGCAGTTACTATTGTCTATCCATGTGTGTGTCTATGTATATGTCGTTGTTTGTGTTTGTGTGTGTGTGTGTGTGTGTGCCGTTCTATCTGGTCGCATAGCATAAACGGAAGTGCAAGGAAATGAGGCTTATACCACATACAGCAACTGGCAAATGCTGGACAACGAACAATTGAAATGTAAGCTGAGTTAAGAGGTTGGGTTGATGGGCAATTTGAAAAAAAAATTAAATAATAAAAAAAAAACAGAACCGCAAAATTATGCGGAACACTTATGCTTTGATATCCTCATTTATTGTGGCGCCCACCTAAATGAATTTCGGAAAATGGTTAGAGTCTCCCGCACCATTTACCCCGATCTGGATGCGCAGCGTAATAATGCATGCCAAACAATTACAAAACATTTTTCTACGTGGCCAACGTTAAATGGCGCACGAAATGAGTAATTGGTACCCACTGTCCTCAGTTGGTAAACGCGATTTTGGCAGTCAATGCAGACCGTAGTTGATTGTTGCCAAAATTTGAGCAAGATGGAGACCAACATATGTAAGTGTGTTGAGTGATTGATATCTCAGTACGATTATTCAGTTGAAGTTTATTAGCTTTTAACTTGTCGTTTCGAAAAAATACATTCCTTTGGCTCACCTAGCATATATCTATTAAAAATGATAGGGAATGTGAATATGGACCATTAAATTTTAATAGTTCCATGGGTTTGTTAAAATAGTAAACTTTTTTTTCTAAGCCATAATCAAAAGGAATGTGCCACGCTCTTACTTAATATTTTTGTCTTGCGGTTGGGTTGCCCTTTTGGCGGCCGGTTGCCTACTTTCCGCTACTTTCCGCTTACAGCCGCATTTCCCTCGGTGTCACGATGTCTGCCAACTAATATTACGCATACGCCCAGTTACAGCATTGCCGAGACAGAAGGCATGCATGCCAGTCAGTTTGAGCGCGTTCAAAGTTGACGAAAAAAAAAATAAAAATATATATTAGAAGACGCTTCACGTCGCCATTCGCCGGTAGGTAAGTTTGCGCATTTAAATTTGGCCCAGCCAGAAACTTTTTCACTTTCTCTCCCTCTTCAACCGTCTGTCTCGTTTAACAGTCACCTTTCGCTCACTTTCGCTGCGGTGCCCAACGGACCGTTTTTATGCTAAAGCGCTTTTTGAAAACTTTGCCAAGCTCAATATGCTCTCCGTTTGCCCGTTTTGTACATACATACATATATACAGGGGCTTTCCACAGAAGGTTTCTTTTCATACCCTAGTTGAGGTTATATGAAATTTGTGCACAATATGTATTGTTAAATGCGGAAGAAGGGCGGCAGGTATATATGTATATATATATTTTTATTTTTTATCAGCGGCATTTTTTTAAAGATAAAAGCTTAAGACTTCAGAACATGATAACTATTTTGAGGACAATGAGCCCAGAAAATTGTATCACGATGCTACGCTTGCGATATGTGTGTTTGTGTATGCACATATTTAATGTGTAATATGGACGATCCGATCGGATTCCTGTATATATTTCTAGTCGCCATTCGCACCCTTCGTCACTAGCGTGGACTGCCGTCTGCAGTGGTCAACAGCAGTTTTTTAAAGACTGACAGACTGGAACAAACTCAACATATTAAAAACAAGCAACATGAGAATTTTTGGCACCGATTGTGCTTATGCAGGAAAGTGGAAGTCTGATCCTGTGTTGACACGTTCCTTTTTCTTCTTGACCATTTTAAGATTTTGCAGCTCTGACCATTAGTTCAATGGCTATGTTTTTTGTCAGCTTGGAGAGTCAAATTTTATAGTGGTCGGACTTGGATAATTCTTTTCGATACAGAAAAGGAAACCAAATAATTCTTACAAGGTCCACTGAATGCATTGTCCCGGTCCCAGGCCTAGAAATTCAGCAAAATCATGGCCAACTAATCAAGCAAAACTTACTCAACAAGCGCTATCCTATCCGTAATTCTTTATCTTCTTTTCTATCTCGTGAAACATATGATTCGCACACACAATTTTGATGTGCTTGTGTGTATTGACTCTATTTAGATGTTGTAATTGTGGCCAAATCGTTGCCAAGAATATTCGGTTGGCAGCACTCGCCTTCACTGTTGGCTCACCACGGCTATTTGGCGGCTGGCCTGCAGTTAGCAAATGCCATACCAGACTAGGCCGGTCAGACACAGGACACAGGACACAGGGAAGAGGAGCAGAGCCATTGCTAAGTAGGACCACTATTGAGAGACGCTATCGTTCAACATGCGGCCACGCGGTGCGCCAAAAGCATGTCAAGCCAAGTCAAGCGAGCAGCCAGCAGCCAACAGCCGGCAGCCGGCAGTCATGGCTGGAGCTGACTATGGCGGTGTCTGAATAGAGCCAATTTGCGAAACTGGCCTTTGTAAGCATTGCCAAGACTCTGCTGGGAGATAGCCGCAGGCTCACGAGAATTGCAAATATGCAAGTTGCAGTTGCCAGCAAAAGACGCAAACGAAAACTCTATAGTATGAAAGTGCTTTGGACCAACTGCGAAGAACGTGTTCAATAGAAGTATGGCAAAACCGTATAACAGTATAACACAAAGGTTTTTTTTCGCATCAGGCAATGTCCCAATAGGCGGAATACGAAAATTAATTTTAAATACGACTTGATGAAGAAATAAGTAAGTCAAAATTTAAATATTCAATCGTATTCGCTTGATGCAAAATGCAAGAATAACCATTGTGGCAAAGCACTGGAGGTTGCAGCTAAGTGCAAAGGCAAAGGTATCTGCATAAGCATAGTCCCATTCTGAGGAACACACTTCAATCTTCAATCACAAATGCGTTAAAGTACTGCATTTTCCTTTGCTAATGCCTTTGCCATTTTGGCTTTTGTGCGTTCGCATATTTTCCAATAAAAAGTCAGTTGACTTCGCCTATCTGCATATCTCAGTCCGGACTGAGCCTGGGCTTCGAAATCTGTTCACTGGGAATTATTTTAATGTCAGGTCGAACTTAACTATCAATTGCGTACTTTGAAAATTAAATTGGTCACGCGCAATAGAGATATTTCGATAAAATAAAAAAAAAAGAGCCGAAATCAATTAGAATATACAAATAAAGGGAGTGTAATGATGGACAGCTTAATTTGAAAACGAAATAGATTTATTGAAAAACTGTAATACACGGATTGTGTTTTGTGTAGCTTTTTAATTTTTAAATTAATTGACATGTTACCATGCGAGGCAGTTAATTTTGCAAATCAACATACTGTCAAAATCAAATTCAGCGTTTTCTCTCTCGGACCCGCAAAAGTATGCAATGGAATGTAAAATGGTCAATTTGTTGCAATCAAATGTCGCCATTTCAAATGCCATGTTTAACAACAACAACAACAACAGCAAAAACAACAACAATAACAACAACAACAACAACAACAACGATGCCGCTCGCAAATGAAGTTAACTGTGTTCCATTGTAGAAATTTGCATATTTTGGTTGGCGCTCTGTAATGTGGCGCTAAAAATTAACAAACATTAACACAGACAGAAAAGCAGACGGACGGACGGACGAATAGACGGGCGGAGGTAGACGGATGAGTACAGATAAAGGAGCCAACATCCTGGGGAAGTAGGTCGGATAGAGGACCACATCCGCGCTTTGCTGGCCGGACAAATGCAAATAAAATGTTTGCAACTATTATGCAACTCAACAAAATGCGGTTGTCTGCTGTTGTTGCTGCACAGCGAGATTATGTGTACTATATAGTCGTCAGACAACTTTCATCCCTCCCAGTCAGGGTACTTGGGACATACTAGTACTACGTACTGCCAGTCTTGCCTGGTTGGCCTGGATAATTGTGCCTGCAGCAACCAGGGATCGCAAATAGGAGTTATGACTCGGAAAACAATCGGACACTAAAAAAATTATAGGGAAAGTAGCACATCCCTTATTTTTGGAAGGACTATTCAGGAAAAGTATTTTCCAATTTTTATGTTATAAATTATATTTAGCTTTTATTTGAATTGAAAATAAATATTGAATTGATTTGTATATCTTTTGAACGGGATGACCCATTTAATAATATGTGATCTGCACTTCATTACCTTTCTATTTATTGCATTATTACATTACATTACATTAATTAGTTACACTTTAAACTTTTTTTTTTAAATCGTAAAACAACTCTAATAAATCGTTACGATCCCTGTACGCTCCTGTAAGACATGTGTGTAAGTCATTACATAAAAGAAGGCTTATCTTTGTCAATTTGGTTGAGATCACACATCAAAACAAAAAAGAGTTTTACACTATATCTTGATTATCGAACGATCGTTCTTATGACAAATATATATATATTGGATTAATTTAATTCATAATAAATTTTGATTTTATATTGACTAAGCTTATTATTCTGATCAATAACATATGTATCTCCTCCTTCAATGCGGTACACATTTTGTGACAACATTAGGATATCCTCTGTAAGGGCATAAGAAATACAGCTGTCAACAAATTATTAGGTCGCTTCGTTTAGCCCCATTCTGCGGTGCTGCAGCTGATTCTTACTTTGCTGCTGTTGTTGCAGTTGATGCGTATTTAGAACATTAATCCAGCAATTGCCGTCACATTTGCACAGTGTTGCCTGTAGTAGGTCAAAAACCAATAAATTAAAGTCAACATTTTTTAACTATAGCTGTCCCTTAAAAAGCTCAAATGTTCAAGCCTTACAATGTCGTATTTGCTTCGCTTTAATTGTCGTATTTGCTTCGCTTTAATTGCATCGAAAATGTGACCACATGATTGCACTAGACAACAAAATTGAGCCACACCCTCAATTTGGCCCAAATGCTCATATCTTCGGAGCTACATATTCTTGGATATTTAGTTTTACTATAAATTTATGCAATAAAAAGAATGTTAATTTTGAAAACAATCTAATCTGGTTGCCCTCTTAAGCCTGATTTTAAACAATATTTTCTTTGTAGTGACTAATTTACATGCATTGGCATCATAATAATAATAAGTAATAAAAAGATAAAAAACAATATGCTATTTTATTTGAGTCTGCCAACTGGGTCTGCTCCTGTTGCCGTTTTATGAATTTTACAAGGCGGACGCTTTTCACCCACTTCTAATAAATGCACCTGCTCTCTCCATCGCATCTGCCTCTACATAAGATTGCTGTAGTTCTTTCTTCCCTTTAACCACATGGGCGCATCGTCAACCAACCTTTTCGTGCCAGAGCACTGGCACAGCCGAGCGACAGCAGTCCCTGCTTTTTGGCCCGTTAATTTCCATGTAAGCCCTTTTCTTGTTCATTTTGTTGTTGGTTGTTGCTATTGTTGTTAATTGTGTGGATGCTGCCTTGGAAGAACGCCAGGCAGTCACTTCTTATACCCTGTGTGTTTCAAACAACTTAAACTGGTATCACAACTTGAGTTGCATTTAAAACAATTTTTTTTTTTTTTATTTCGATCAGAATATCGTCTGGGTGCGATAACTTTTTAAATAACAAAGTCAGTTCTTCATGCAAAATAATCGGTATAAAATGCTGCTATTTTGATGCGTTTCTGCAGGTTTTTTCTTTCAAAATAGATACAGTCAAGAGTAAACATATATGAAAACATATGATTAATACGTAAATCATTTGCGATCAAATTTACTTTAACTAGAGCATTTTGAATATGGTTACACGGTGTCTTGCAGTCAGGTATTTTTATTGGCGCATTCGTACTAGATGTTGTTGGTACTATTGTAGCTCTACTGCCTGCATGCATTGCCTTTGTAATCACGCTAATAACTTGGCTTTCGAAAGTAATTAGCCACATTGCGCTTTGGCGAGCATAATTGCCCTGTTTCCCTGAAGCTTTTCTGCTGTCTGTCATGTTGTTTGGCTTCCGTCTGGCGGTTGTCTTTTGTAGACTGTCGGCTGTAGCCTGTTCACTGCCTCCTTCTCTGTGATATATTTGGTAATTTGACTAGCTCCTGGCAAACACCGCAGACCGCCAAATCAGCCGAGTTAACAGCACCAGAAAAACAACTATGTACGTTTAGGCAGTCGTCCAATGTTGGCACAAATGCTCATTGGAACATGACAACTAACAAATGCACAAAAGACACACACACACTCTGGCTAATATATGTATAAGTATATGCGATTTGAGCATTTTGCATTGCCTACTTATTGGGCAATCGTTTCCATTCCTCGTTTATGTATTTCTTACCCGCTATCAAGCTGGAATGTGTTTAGTTGTTATTCGTTCTTTAAGTTTCTCATATTCTTTCTACACCCTTCTGCAAAAAATTCTATATATTTTTTTTGACATTTACTTCAAATATAAAGCTAGAAACTTCAAATTGCATGAACGCTAGAAAAAGTCTAACCAGACACACAAAATATTGTGTTCAAAAGCGAGCATTAGATGCACAACGAAGCTTTTGACCAAGGAGCATTTTCTAGTGCTAATAACGCCTACTAGTATACAAAAAAATTTGTGATGTGGTCTCACAATTAGAAATAAACTTATTTTAAAAGAAATATGTATGTTAAAGGCTACTAGTCTGATGGCGTGTACCCGAAATAAAAACCATTTAATTGTGCACAACTTAAATGTTTTCGACAAATGATTGGACACACGAACGATATATTGTGTTTTTGCAAAATAAAATTATACTTTGCAATTTAGTAATGAATGGAGACACTTTTAAGACTAAGTCTTTTGAGTCGAAATAAGTTATAATACCCCTCGAGAACTCTAAAAAGTCACATAATTTTGTTGTAAAATCCATGGTAAAATAAATACCAACAATACAGTCGGTGCACTTTCTGTATGCTAATCATAAAAACTATTGTACGAGTATATTTATGTACATTATATATAATTATATAATTATATAATATGTAAGTTTGATATTTATGTACATTATATATAATTATATGTGTATGTGAGTTTGATCAGAGTGCAAATGCTTTAAGCGGCAATTTGTGGCTTGCGGTTTTTGATCCTATCAATTGTTGCTGCTGTCACAGATGTTTCTGTTATTACGAGTTAAGCATTGTCTGGCCGGGATTTGTCTATCACCTGACGTGTACAACAAAAACATCATAGGACAACAAATAAAACGCTATTTATCAAGGCTACAAACAGGTTCTAAGCCGAGCCTCACAGACCCTTAGTTTGATGAGTTTTTCGTACTTAAGCAGGCGATATCTTAAAATATTTTTCTGGTTTATCTGAAGCCTGCTTTGGGATGAATTTAAGTCAGTAAAGAATCGAATCATACGAGTTTACGTACCCAAAAACCTGGAACGTATCCTAAAATGTACTTGTTTCTAGTGCAAATATTCTCGTATTAAGAAAACATTCCAAACAAAATACCAATTAAATTCAAGAGATGCTAGATTGATGCCCCCTTTGTGTGCCTAGAATCTGATGAGAGTTCTAAGGCGCAAGAACGACAAAAGAAAAATTTGAAAAAATCCCAAAATTAACTATTTTTAGTTTAAAACATTCTCATATTTAAGTTTATTTCAACTTTAATATACTTGATTAAGTACACAGAAACTTATATTTTTATGACAATTGATGAGTATTAAACACTTGTTTTTGGAGAAATTTCAACCAAACTCACATAATTAATGTTTGGCCTGTTCTAACATATTTCGAGTAAAAGTGGTTCAAATCTGCATATTACATCAAATGGCTGTCATAGGAACAATCAATCGGATTTTTAAATCTTAAATAGTTTTATACTTATTTCAAGAATAATAGTACACAGCAATGTTAATATTTTAGGAACAACTGACTAGTGTTTCGTGGAGTAGATCTTGCAACATTACGATGGATCACCGAAATTTCTAATTTTGTAGTGTGGGTTAATGTTTACTTTATATTTGCGTAATTTCTAAGTAGTATTACAGGGCATTAACTAGTTGCAATTCTTCTTAACTTTGGCCATACTCTGCGGAGTATTAATTTTATATATGTACTATAGTGAAAGGTAAGGGCAAAGTTAAGTTAAAAGGTTATTAAGAAAACCATCGAGAATCGGCTATTCATAGTTATTTCTGCAGGGTCTTATTTCGACCGACGGGAGAGTGAGCGACAAAGCGTTAAAAAATGCTAATCTTTCAATTAAAAATTTTACTATTTTTTAATATTTTTTTTTTATTTCACAGCTGTCGCTGTGACCCTAATATCGCTTGACTCTATGTGGCATGTCAACGCATACACACACAAACACACACACACACACCTGACGATGCTGAACGGGAAGAGCTAAGCCTAAGTATTGGGAGGCACTTTATAGTCACTGACTTTATAGATATCCTACTTAGCTCGCAAAACAATTGGGTCGCTGTAACCTACATGGCAGCAGAAATAATGAAATCATTGCGTCGCGCTGAAAGACAGCGCAATTCGAATTCAAACTCTAGATGAGACTCTAGACGAGGGCTTTCATGCCATCTCCCCCTCGTGAGGTCATACTTATGCGGTAGTTCCGCGAGAGGGAAACGGAGAGTAGGGGTGGTTTTAGTGGGTGCAAGTCCCACACTGTTCGGCTTTGAATGCTTTTTTCCCCTATCCAAAAAAAAAAAAAAAAAAAAAAAAACACCTGACGATTATACTTGAGCAACTATGGCTGCAGTTTGTTGTGACTTCATGCAACTAACTCTTATTGTGCTTTAAATTTTGTGTACTTTGGTAAACACTTTAAAACAACCGAGTGCCAGCAACAACGCAAAAATCATCAGCTGCAGTAACACAACAACAACAGCAACAACAATGCATGCAATGGCTATTTTAGGCCCAAAAAACTACTACATATACACGGGTATATGTATGTATACTTAAGAGTATTTCTCGCAATCGCTGAAAATTGTAAAAATGATTTTATTTTTTATGGAATATATGTATATGTATATATCACAGTCATAGAATAGAAATTGTATAAGTCTTTATGACTTGCTGTCACCCTGACGTGGACATGCTGACAGTGCCCCTCAAGTACTGGGGATACAGGGTATCGTCGGCAGCCACCACAAAGTAAATTGCACGCGTCATCGCTATCCTCGAGTCTGTTGGCTGTCGATTGCTGTTGCTGTTGCTGTTGCTGTGAGTGTACTGTGTCTGTGTCTGTGTGTGTGTGTGTGTGTGTTTTTATTTGTTGCTGCTTCTGATGGTAGTGATAGTGGTGATGTCGGCCATGTTGGTCATGATGGTGTTGGTATTGGTGTACTATGTATGTGTATCTGTAGCTGCTGCTGTCGATGATACTCGCATTTAAATTAACATTATTTGCATGCCGTGCTTACAGCATGCATTTCAGAGCAATCGCGCTGCATTGTCGAGGAGGAGAGGGGCCAAAAGGAATAAGTAATACAGGCAATGCAACGGATAGCGAAGCAAGTAAGCGGGAAATGCCTGTATTTTTCATGTGTGCGAGTGCGAGTGCGAGTGTGTGGGAACGTGATGGTGTTAGTGCGTATGAATCGAATCTATCATTCACAAAGTGAGGAAATTGCATCGCAATACTTTTTGCCTGCGACTCTGGGCGTAGAGTGGTCGAAAGTTTTGGTAATATACATGTTGCGAGCATAATGTTGTTTGGCCAACGCAATGATATGAACATGCCCTATGCCAGTCGCTATAATAAAGAATTATGACAATTATTAGAAGTTACATCATGTCGCTATCTGAAATTGATTTGAAGATTTTACTGGATACTAGTTCAAGGGAATAACTTTGAACACAAATTTCATGAATTAATTGTGTGAAAAGTTTAATTAATATTAAAGACTATTAATTGTAAACAGGCTATACACAATATAAATATATGTCGCAATTGCTTACAAATATGTATTTGTACGTGCACATACATAGGCTTTGTACATACATACATACGTATGTGCATACTTCCGCATTTAAATCACATGTACATTTGTACATACATACATATTCCCATGCTTAATCCCGATTCAGGCTTGATTGCTCAGCTCAATCGCTGCTCAACCGATAGCGAGCGCTTGAATCTTGAACTTTGCACATATTTGCACAATGGCATTAACATATCTCTATGCATGCATAATCACTCAGCAAAAATATGCTCAATTATTCTTGAACTGAGTATGCAAACGATCTAGAATTTCACACATTTGGGACACAGTTAACATACTTGCACATGACAGCTGCATGATGTAAGATGTCTTAACCAAAGTTTAGCCAAATATATAATCTACTGTGTTTTTTAGACTTAACATTGTATTCTTAAAATGTTACGATTGCTGCGTGCAATTATTCTTGCATGCTATGAAACGATTTAGAGTTTCAAATTTGGGGCCATCAATACATATGACAGCTGCATGTTTTGAACTAGAACCAAAGTTGGGCAGATGTATCAAGTCATATTTGGCATTTTTGCGCCTTAGCATTTATTCTTAACTGATTCTTGATCGCACAAGGTGGACATCGAGCTAGCATATTTTGAAACAGCTAAATACCGAGCGTACCGATATGTACTACTTATATGCAACTGTATTGTGAGTTGTATTTTTTTTTTTTTTATTACAAATCTTGTCGAGTTGGTCGTCTAGGTCAGACATTTTTCTTATTTTCAATTTGCATATTTCGTTAGCTTAGATATTTAAAAATATTGTCCCAAAAAATTTTTTAAAAATCAAAATTGGGAGATACAGCCATTTTGTGATGCAATGTTGATGCTAAGGGGTAACACAACTGTACACAGAGCACTGTTTTCGGCTGCTTTTCCGCAAATCTTTTTTCGCCAGAAGGAATATGAATAAGCAAACGAATGTTGGTTATGACATTAAGTATATATGAATTCAATTCGACGCTATAGCCATCCTCCTGGACCGTGTTTGAAGAAAGGCTCTCCGCGGCACTCAGCATAACTGGTCATGGATTGAACCTGGCAAAAAAAATTCCTCCTAATCTACATGAATAACAATCCTTCATGTAGCCAAAAATTCAAGCAAAAATATAGAAAACTGTTCGAGTTTTAGTCTAGAGCGGCGTTCCCCTTTTATGCAAGTAAAGTCAAAACTTTTAACGCGTTTTTCTGGACAGATTTTGAAGAAATAAGTGCCAAACGACGTAATTTTGTTTGAGCTCAAGATTTTTGTGTACTTATCAGATATAAATTATATAATGTTTTCGGAGTTGTGAAAAAAAAACTTAAAATTAGATTTTTGCACTCAGTTTTTGGAAGTTTCGAACTAGGTCAGCCTTTAAGTTGTATTTGAATATTCCCTGCTTAAGTACGGAAATCTTGGTTTTTTTCTCTGAGTGTATGTATATCCTAGACGGGGTATTAAAAGCCATTCAGGTGTCCAATTTTCACATTAATTTTTTGGGCCATGAAGTTGCCACTGACCACAGCCACAGGTCAATTTGAACATAAACTATAATAATAATAACTTAATCAGTTGCCAACGATAAACATTAAAAAAGACCAACACACATAAAGGCGCAATAATAAACATGTACACATACATGTGACCATACATAAGTATATTATACGATTATAGTGCGGTTCTGTACGGTGCTACGATAATTTTACGACGCAGATTTGGACCAGTTAAAATTGTTATTGCGATTGCTGTGGCGTAATGCGCATCATTTTTATATGGATTTATTTCTTAAAATGGAACTGTTTTGGGCTCTCTCTGCAAAAAAATATATATTTTATCTTTTTTCGCATAAATTTATTCATTTACGCTGTGCCTGTATCAAAGAGTATTCGAAGTTTGTGCAAAATATAATGTTCAGTTATGGTTCTCATGTTTTTTAGAAACATATACATATAATTGTTAGTTTTTTAAGGAGGAATAAAGTTATGATTTTATTAACTTAACATTTTGGGAAAAAAGTCAAAGATTCGATTTGTACCTGTAACTTAAAAACGCGAGCTGATGGAGAAAAATGGAGATTGCAAATTAGATTTGAAATCAGCGACCCCAAGTCAGTAATAAACTGCAATAAAGTTCCAGAAAAATGGCTTGGTAATTAAATAAAAATTACACAACATTTATAGAAAAAACCAAGTGCGGATTTGGATTCAGCGTCCCAAATAACATTGAAAATATTATTCAGTTCGCAATCAACAAAAACTTTGTTCCCTTGTGTAATTTAAGAAAATCATAAGTATAAAAGAAAATAACCTTAAAAACAACTATCAGTTCTTAATCAACAAAACCTTATTCCCATGTGCTATCTATTGATAAATAAAAACATAAAACATATTAAGTAAATAATATCCATAACAAAATTATTTGAAGAGCGTTGTGAATAAGAATAATGTTTTAATTAAATGGCATCCGTATATATCACTCGACATCCTGAATGTGTGTATGTATTCACTGTCAGAAATATACATAACTCTCCCTTAAGTTAAACGTTGTTTGGGCTATGGAATTTAATAAATGTGTAGTGTCCGTTTAATATTTGAGTTGTTATGCCTGGTGTTAAGTAATTGAATTGCAATTAAATCTGCCCGATGTGTGCGGCGGACACACTAACAACCAAACGCAGGCAAACACACACACACACACACACACACACACACACACACACACGAGGCAGATACAAAAGAATGTGCAATCTTTAAGATTTGTCAAAATTGCATTTAATTTAATGCCGCTTGCTTTTGACAAAATTATAATGGACAGTATCTATCAATTGCACAAACCCTTATATTAATGGGTTAGGAAGTCCATAAAAAGACATATGTACGTACATACATTGTACATGCAATTATTTTAATTAGAATTCTCGCAGGAAATTATAAGTTACCCAAATTCACATGGATTTCATCCGCAAGGATTTTGTAGAGACAATTAATGAAAAATTTCCATTAATGAACATAACCATTATTTTAAGCTTGGAAGAATCGATTTCCACTGTTCAATCGTTGAACGAGGGATCATTTTTGTGATTAACCTCAAAACTAGACTTTCAGCATGACCAAACCCACAAAACATAAAATATAATTAGCTAATCATGTGTCATAATGGATAGAAGAAGCAGCTGCAACATTAGAATCACAATTGTAACCAATATTTTCAATAGTATGTAGTATTGGTGGCGCTAATTCTTATAGACTCTGAGATCCAGGTGTTCATACGGACGACAATTAAAGATCTGTCAAAGTCGGGCCTCCCCGAGTGCTGTCTATTGCTTTCCATAGTTATTAATGATTCAAATAAAACCCATTTGTGCTGCAATTCTAAATTGGTATCTTAGGGATTTGCTAATAAAGTCGGCAAAAGTCGGGCAGTCAGGAGAAACAACTTTGAACAGTTCTCCACTCGTGTTGCAATTTTGGTACTGGTTGTTGACTATTGACTCTGTGAAATTATCAATGAAACAAGAGGAAGTGTTGGGACATTCATTTCAAGAGTTAAAATGGAGGTTTGGTGTAGCGTTCGCTGTGTTTCACTGATTTTCATTGGCTTACCTCTCTCACACATTCACACATACGCCACAGACGTAGTGGCAATGATGATTGTGTTTATGCAATTATTACTTATATAGAGTAGTGTAGATACAGCATGCAGTTGAGTGTAGTTACCTGCAAACAAATAGAATAGAAAACTTTTGTTAAATTTATACAAAATATATTTAATTTTAAGTGCAATTTCTTAAAATCACAAAATAGACTACAACGCTCATTACGAATCACATCGAAATCATGACGAATCCTTGACTACTCGACTATCTCTATCTTCCTATCTCTACTAACAGCGTATTTTGGATAGCTTTATTGACTTGATCACTTTTTTATAAAGACAAACACAATTTGCACTGCAAGTTGCAAAGATTTTTCGCCTGATTTTTAGTTCATATGGCAACTCTTAATAAGCTGAATTTAATGGAGGATAATCCTTAAAAATCGAAAAATAAACATTTTATATTCTCTCTTGAGTATTTATATTTAGTAAATCAAACGATTTTCAAGATACTGAACAACGAGTTAAAGTGCGCTGTTCACACATGCAAATATAGGGGTGTTATTTTATTTTACCCGTCTCATTGTTCGTAAAAATACTGCAAGTCCGATGTCTGTTTGTAAGATAACATTTCGGTAGAATCGAAATTATTTAAACGTGAATATTTGTAAGGTAGGAGCAGCAAGGATTTCATTCTCGACAAAGTTTTCGTCTGTCATCTAGTACATTAAAATCTCGTTCTTAGATTTGGGCGACAGTTGCATGCAACCCATCGTAGCATTATCAAACAGATTTGGTAAAATTTCAATAGACCGAACTTTGTTTCTCTGTCTCGTTTAACTTCTCTACCAATGACAGCGTCACTGATGGACATTATTGTTGAGAGATGAACGCTGCTAACATGCTCGACACAAACAGAGAATTAGATACAGATACAGATACAGATGCATGTGGGTGGTAATGTTGGTGGTGGTGGTGGTGGTGATGGCAATGTCAATGGTCTAATGCTAAACACCATTTGGCTGCACTTAAAATAAAGTTTTGTGCGTTATGTCGACGATAACATCAACGACTGTTGACTATCTTTTGTCCAATGGTTACTTTAGCTTGGCTTAAACATTTTGTCATATAACTTCTGTTTCCTTTCTCTCTCTTTCTCTGCCTCTACACTGCTCTCTTATTTTTTTTTCTCCTAACACCATCAATGGGTGGCACTGTAAGCAGTATTACATTTTTATACCCATTACTTGTGCAGAAGAAGGGTATGTTTTACTTGTTTCAATGCTACAGATTGATATATTTTTATTAATTTTACCCATTTAATCGGGATCGGAAATATATATATTACAATTCGAAGATGCAGTTAGAAAACATTTAAATTGAGTAACGGATATCTTATAGTCAAGACTCAGCTGAAGCGTTCTCACATGCTTCCAGTTTCGTTTTGTACAATTTCAAACTGCTTTCATTTGCAGCCATTGACGCAATTGCAGTCCTTGTGAACTCCAGTCAACTTATGGATACTATGTACACACATACTTCTCTACATACACACACACATACATACACGAATTCATTGAAATGTGAACGTAGTATGTGGGCGTGTGCTTTTGTATATGTGTGTGTGTGTGTGCATATATGTATGCGTGTCTGCAACTAATCTCATAAATCCCAAAGGTAAATATGTATACACAAACAAGGAAAACCTTTAAAAAGAATAGCCAAAAACTTTTCTACTTCTATGTCTGTATAAATGTGTGTGAATATATTTACTAAAATATCATTCACACTAGACTTGACGGACTGATTGCTTTATATTCCCATTTAGTTTTGAACCTGGGTTCCCCACAATTAAAATAAAATAAAATAAAACTTGATTTGCGGTTGGTAGCCAAATTTTATGTTTTTAGCTCCTATGTTCCTTGAGCTCGACAGGTTTATACTGACAGATAGACATGGCTATTTCGACTTGGCTTTTAATACTGATCAAGAATATATATAATTTTTGGGGGCTGCATTGAACTATTGAATCCATTTTTCTGGTTTGCCAGAACAAAGAGAAAGAAAAAGGCAGTGACGCTTTCAGTTAGCCTCTTGTCAAATCATTATGAAATATAGAAAAGGGTAACTGCAATTACATGCATACATACACATGTATGTTTTGGAAGTTGCTAACGCTTAATTTGATAGCCACAAGACAATTAATTTGTCTGATTTCAATTTCGCATTATGCATTGCAATGCTTTTAAGCTCGGATACAGGCTACACCAGCTATGATGACAGTTCACAACTTCACTGTCTAAATAAAGTGATTGCCATGCATGCCTCACTATGGTTTAATTGTTGTTTTGTCAACTAATAAGTTTCAGCACATGAACAATTCATTATTATTTTTTAAAGCTTTTCTCCTGTAATCACGATAAACTTTTGAGCACAAAAGTCAATGACTTAAGGATAATAATTGCAATAGTTTCAGAAAATAGCGCAAGACCCTTGATTCGACAATGAGCTATTCCATTTGTTGGAAGAGCATTAATGCTTCAGCTTCGCGATGACAGAGTTTATCCCTGGTTATTTGATTCACGGGGCGTATAAGTGATGTGGAGTTAGATTGCGATGAGCTGCGGCCACAAATTGAATAATTGCACGAGTTCTTATGTACGAGTACCACTTGCTAATATTCCCACGATGCTGCAACAGTTTCATCAGCGACAACTTATTGGCTGGGTCTTCAGAGTATAATGGAGAGAATAGTGGGTGATATGCTGCGTTGTAGGCCAGAGGCAGTTAGCACACTTAATCGAGATAGTTGAATCAAATTGCATGTCGGCAGTGCATTAGCACAAACGAAGAGATGTATTTATGTATGTACAATATAGTCAGACATTAAGGGGTGCTGGGGAATGTGAAACAAAAAGCGATTTGAAGCTTATAAAGAAATTCGGTATTGAAATGATTATTTGTTAATCACAGCAAATTTCCGTAGAGAAACCGCAAAGCAGTCACCAGTTTTTAAAGAAGTGGAAGATAATTCTGAAGGTTCGGTTAGCCCAAAACATTCGAGTCGAACCTGTTTGGCGAGGTAAAGTTCAGAATCGGTTTGCAGCCTTGGTTATTATAATTTTTCAAATAAAATAAAAAACTGCAAGTTGAATGTCTTGAAGTTGGCACTCCCAGAAATCAAAGTGCATTGTCATATTAAGCATCCAAACATCCAAACAACAACAACAACACAAGCATGACGACAGCAACGTGTGCGCATTTCATTTTCATATCTATTATTTTTTGTTTTTTTTTGTATTTGCCAGACTTAACACCGAGCAGCAAAAGTTTCAATTTCTGCAATTGTTAAATTTCTGCACGCACAATGCAAGCAACGATGTGAATGACCAGCGCCAGTTCCCAACCCAAACCCAATACAAATACAAATACAAATACAAATACAACAGTGTGAGCTGTGAGACGGCTGTGAAATGGCTGGCATTAAGGTAAGTGGGGATGGGATGGGATGGGATCGCAACTCTGTAGACGCTCAACAATTTGCCGTCTGTTGGACTTGCGATACCTACATCCACTTACAATTTCAGTGCGGTTTATACATACATATATTCAAATATATTTCACATTTCAAAGAGGGGACCTCGAAATTTCCAAAACTGAGAATTAAATTCTTATTTCAAGTTCACTTTTCGCAAAAAAAAAAGAAAACACAGAATCTAGAATTGAAAACGAATTAAAGGTAATTTTAAACAAATTGTAATGCCAATCCTAATATTAAGTGAACTACATTATGCTGTTTTGTAATCATAGGTTTTTTACAACTTGTGGGATGTTAAATAAATAAATATTAATATTAAATATAAATCATTCTAAGTAGCTTAAGTACACAACAATTTTGATTATCCACAAATGAACTTGTTTCTAATTTAAAACATTCTCATATTAATGATCATTTCAATCCTTGAAATGACAAACTGAAATACCATTTAGTTATGCTGTTTTTTCGTTAGTTCTACAAAAAAACAACACACGAAACACTTGCATAAAAGCAACTAGCAATTCTCGGTTTTCAGCTGTTCCAAGAGGTGCTAGGTGAGAATTATAATTTCTAAGTGCAGATACATACATTCATCTGAATTCATTTCTCAGATATAAAAGCTTGACATGCGTAAACCGATTTCATAGGAATTCAATAAAGACATCAATAAGTAAAAACCCATACATGTAATAAAAAAAAAGTAGAAAAAAAAAATTAAAATGTTGTGTTATATGATTTCTGAGTTCAAGTTCAACAGAGCAATTTGGTCTTTAGCACAATATCTGCTTGACAGAATTTAAACTTATTTTTAACAGCCTGCAACGACTGTCAGTGTCGGTGTCGTTGCCATTGTTATCAATGTTGCCACTGCCATTGATACGTCTTCGAAGATGGTACGCAGTAGACAAATTTTCGATGTCAATTTGAATTGCTAAGCACTTGTAATTTAATAAACATTGTTGTCAGTAGGCGAGTATATGCAGTATAAAAAGTTGTGAAATTTACTCCTTACAAGGAAAGAGTGTTTAAGTTAATTTTAAGTTTTGTATGTCACGAGAAAGATTGAATATCTGCGGGCCTGAGCGCAGGGTATCTCGAAGTCGAGCGCGCTTGACTGAAGGTTTCTTATTTGTTCTTTTGCTATTGGTGAACTTTACAATGATAAAATGATGTGATATATAAGAAGCTCGATTGCAGCAATGGAAATTCAATTACTTCAATAAGCGAGCCAAGTGTCAAAGAAACAGAATTATGATCGACAAATGTCAATATCAATTAAACGCGCCAAAATGCGTAAATACGAGTGTGCAAAAAGACGAATCACAATCAGCAGCATCACTTACTCAGTGACTGAGAATTAAAACTGGGAATGAGAATCAGCTTGAGGCCGGGCCGGGCCGGGCCGGGCCAGCCCATGGCCACGTTCAAGGCCAGGGAAACGGAGCAGGGCCGTCGACGCGAGCAAGTGGAGCAAGAGCAAATCAGCCAAGAGTCAAGTGAGTCCAAGCGAGTCAACACGGCGAGTGTCGAGTTTATTTGAATTGACTACCCATGTACCGATTGACATATTTTTTAATGACTTGCAGTCGAGTCGACTTGTTGCTGTTGTTGTTGTTGTTGCTGTTGAAGCTGTGCCTGCATTGCTTGTGGAATACTTACTCATTGACCGGAGCGGGCGTGGTATGCCGCTGACGTATACGTATACAGGGCGTATACGTGATATCTAAACAGCACTAACAAGATCTACCCTGCTTGTTTCTCCAACAACAGTCTGCCAGGCAGGTTTCTTAACTATCTGTTGTTTTGTTGTGTGTGACACAGTTTGCCTCTAGTCGCTACGCCTGTTGCTGTTGCTGTTGCTGCTGATGTTGCCTATTCCGAGTTGCATATGTCGTTAGTTGAGTCGCCTCTTTGGTTGCTGGTCCTGGCACCCCAGAGCTAGTTGGCTACCATTAAATCATTACAGAAGTTAATAATTTCCGTTTCAACTCGTTTCAAAAGCCTGTTTGCGATTTGTTATTAACATGATGTTCGTCTTGTTTACTGTTAATGTTGCTGTTGCTGTTGCTGTCACTGTCTGTTTTCTGCAAATTGTCATCAATTGGGGTAGACAACAGCGAATACTAAACACTCACATTATCTCTTATCCCCCCCTCTCAACGTCAACGTTTTCTAGGCCCAACCTCCGCTTCTATCAAAAGAAAAGTGTCGCTTACTGTTGTTTGCTAGCAAATCAATTTGCCTGGCGCACACAAATCGAATTGAGTGTTGATTTATTGGCCTTGATCTGATTTTGAGCAAACAAGAAAACCCATTTAGCGACATGTCCAGGAATAAATAAACCAAAACACGACACTACACGACAACAACTCAAAACTCACACTCAATATGCTGTGAAGAGAAAATATGTCAAATGGCACATAAATCTAATTGAATTAGCGTACGAAAATCAAATCAAATACTGTGCGTACGTCTGTTAGGATACTTCAAATGCACCCCATCCATAGAGGCCTGATGAGGGGAATGGGGAGAGTACACGTACGGTTGAATTAACTAAAACAAAAATGGACATTTTAAAATCTTAAGACACAGGCCACAGCAAAGCAAATAGACGATTTGCTGCATACATACATTCATACATACATAAATACATATACATCTGCTGTTTGGCGTTATGGTGTGAAAAGAGTTGAATGAACTGTGATAATGATCATAAGATGCGAGTGTGTGAATCAACTAAATACAATAAAAGACACGCAATGCTGTGAGTTTGACTTGGACTAGGCTGAAAACTTGCTGAAAACTGCACAAAAGATTGCTTTAGATTTTAGACAGTCCGACTGAAATAATGGCAGACAATGGTAAGCTTACACGATACACAAAAGGTACAAATTAAATGATTTGATTGATAATTTTACTTGTTTTCTAATGTATGTAGGAGATTGATATTCCGTTGAAGCATTAAATTGTTTTATAAAAATAAAATATAAATTTTTCATAACAAATATGTATGTATGTATGTATGAGTCGGAGTTTGGTTACAATGATTGCAATATGCTATAAACGATTTTAAGAGATTTAAATATAGAGATTTTTGTTCTAAGACTTTAAATTAAAAAAAACGCTAGCTTAGCGGGAAATCGCTAAAGCCCGCTCAAATTGACACCCCACATTTTCCAAACGACAGAAGCTACAAATATGCTTTATATATCGTTGGAAAGGATATTTTTAAATTGTCTTATAAAGGTAAAAGGCGGATTAAGATAAAATGATAAGACAAGAAATAAGTTTATCAATTTTCAAAATGATGTAACTCGTAGATTTTCGTTTTACATTACTGGAATTAGACTTCAAAAATTCAAAGGTACGGCTTTTCCATTGGGCTGTCAGCGATGTCTGCTAGGCAACCATTGTGTAGCGTCAAATGGTGATTCAATTATTCGGTGTGCCATCAAATAATTGAGTTGCGCTTTCGTAAAAAGTGCACAACATTTTTCGGTGCTGCCGCGGGCATGGCTAGTTCAACAACATTCTGAAAGCCCAGCACTTGGGCCACAAATTGTATCATTATCGTACATGCAAATGATGACCTTTTATAAGAACTAGCCAATTGAGTTCCAATCGATACTTGACAATCCAGTAAATTGAAATTTCTCCCTAAAAATTTCTGTTCGCTACACAGAAAAAAAAAAGCCGTTCTAAAATCAAGCCGAAAATTCTTAATTTAAGCCTGCATTTTTTAAGTACGTTTCCATGATTAAGCTGAACAATCAAGCCTATATCGGGATTAAAATGGAAAATAAGCCCAAATTACTTGATTCTCTCTCGGCCTCTCTCATTTCAACTGGTCTGGTGGCTCAGTGGTTAGAGTCGCCGACCTGTTTGAAGAAAACCTGGGTTCGATTCCCCCAGTCAAACATTCCCTTCATTAAATAAAAATATGTTTAAAAAAAAAGCAATAAATAAAAAATGTTTAAAAAAAAAATTGAAATAAAAAATGTTAAAAAAAATAAAAATTAAGAAAAAATATTAAAAAAAAAAATTAATTTAAAAAAAAGTTTACAAATTTAAAAACAAAAAAAAATAAAACAAAAATTTAAAAATAAAAACAAAAAAAAACAAAAAAAAAAAATGTTAAAAAAAAGTTAAAAAAAACTTTTTTTTTTTTATTTGTTTTAAGAATTTTTAGGATTGAATTCGGGATTGAAAAAATCAAGTATTTCATTCTTGGTTTAAGTAAATCCGAGATTACCCCACTTCTGACATCGTTTCGGATTGAATTCGGGCTAAATATCCCGGATTTTGTTTTCTGTGTAGGTGTCAGTTACGTTCATACTTATGTTAAAATTAATATTGTTCGTCAGAAAATTGGATATCAGAAATTTTGGGGCATGGAAATGTTTTCGTCAATAGATTTTAACCTCGTAATGAGGTTTTATGTACAACACAACAATAAATTAAGTGTGGTTAGATGTAATTTTGAGCCTAAAAGCTCTAAAAAGAGAAAGAGAGCTTTTGCACCCCCTCTTCATGAGAATGCCATGCATATGTATGTCGTGATTTTGGCACGAGTTCTGTTCCGTTTGACAAAGAACGTCCCAAGTATATTAGTTTTTTTTTAACCTTTAATAATACCGTTGCACAGTACAAACATAGCCAGTTAAGCCATTGGTTTAATAACTCTTGCTTGACAAATGCAAAAACGACAACAACATTGTTGAAAAAATAAATAATATATATTATACAATGTATGTATGTTTCCTATCTTCTTGTATTCTATAATTGAAATATTTATTATCTATACAATCTCACATTTATTTTAATTAAACACAGCCAGGCTGGCAGATTAAACAAATTCCAAATGAAAACGAGAATATAAATTCAAAGTGAAACACGTAGAGGCATTTGGTTGATTCATGGGTATTTTTTTAAATTTCTAATGAAGTCGCTTGTAAAATAGTGTAACAGCAGTCAAATAGTATTGACGGTTAAATTAAACGTACTTTAAAGCACTACAAAATAATAATAAACCTAAATTCAAATTGGTATACACATTCAAACATGAGACCATATTTTATACCTGGCTAGGATATTGTAATACGTAATATGTTGTTAATGAATTTTAAGCTCCAGATACAAAAAAAAAGAGAAATTTCATTGATTACAACTAGAACTTTGATTGAAAGCGTAAGGCTTGTTTTCTTTAAAATCGCTATTATATGAAAAAAAAAAACATTATTGCACCAGTGTCATTGTACCTAAGTACATTAGAAAAGCTTTGAAGGTAAGTCTAAGGTCCGTTTTTCCAATGTCTACATAAAATGTATAGAAATTATTGTTAAATTTTAAACTACATTAACTAAATGTTAAATAAAATTTATATGTACACTAAGAGAAACGGCCCTCTTAAAAAAACATTTCCAACGATAAATTGAACTTCTCTGAAGGCTACATTGCTTGAAAGTATTTATTTAATTTGTGGTCCCTCAAAATTAATTTTTTTGAATTTAAGATTATAAGGTATACATGCAATATTTTTTAGTTCTTCTAAAATATTTTGTTTATATTTTTGTTTATTTTAATTTTTTTTTAATTTTTAATAATTTTAGTTTAGTTTCTAAGTTGTGTAGCGAGTTTTGTCCTAAACTGCGATGTGCCTGCAATACTTTTTAAATTTTGTGGTAACTGAATCTATAAGCGAACAGTATGATTAATAAAGTGCCTATCTGGGCTGGTCAATTTATGATTTAAGCAAACATTATTGTTTAATAAAAAACGTTTTTTCTTATAAAATTTGTAAATTTTAATAAACAGATACTTTAATTCTTAACTATTAATTATTCCAGTTAATTATTTAGTTATATTAGTGGATATAGCAGGGAACGAAGCAGCTCACAAAATAGCCAGAATATGCATGCAGGACTCTAATAACATAGGTCCTGAACCGTTTTGTGGATAAGGAAGATACACAATCCGGGAGACCCTACGTAAAGAGTAGAGACGACTCCAACAGTCGCATTGGACGTAGACTACAGGTCTCAAACAAGCCGAACACCTCCTAGGCAGCTACAACCCAAAGCGGTTTCACAAACAGAAGAGCTGCCAAACATGCGTTGTCGGACCAGAAAGCGGGCCGAAAACGGATCGAACGAAGTCATGTTGCACGCAACATTTTCGTGTGTGACGCGTTGCGTCGCTGCTGCAAGCCGGCAGAAAAATTGCTTCGGCTCGTAGATATAAGTTTCGGCAAACGGTTGCAATTGCAATTGTTTTTGTTTTTTTTTTTTCAGCTTTGTCTTTGTGCATTTCGTGCTGTGCCAACTGTCGGGAGTCTGCACGAGCACATGGTCTATATGCGAGCTACCTAAAATAATACGAGGTAAGTAAATAATGACACAGGTTTTAATGTAATATATGTAAATGTGGATTTAATAATAATATTATATATTTATACAGCAACCCCAAAACTAAAGATGGCGATGGAGGGCAGCATGCACAGCACGCAAAGGGCGGAAAACTGGGTGTGGATGGAGGAGACGACTTCTGAAGTTAAAAGTCAATTTTTATATTTATTATATGTATTGTACATACTTTTTCTTACTTTAATATTTGGAAAGGTCGTGTAAATTCCGTTTGAATGATGAAAAACTTTCCTTAGCCCATTAATTACCCATTGAAAGTTTTGAATTTTAATAAAGTCAATTTTTCAACTTATTCCTCAAATTTTCAAAAAAAATTTCGCTACTTTTTTTTATAATTTTTTAAAATACAGATGACTCATATTTCCATCACTTTCAGATATGTAAACGGACGTTTCGCACGTTTGAAATCCGAAAAACTATCATTTTCGATATCATAAATTAAATTTTGGTCCACTAGGGTCATATTTGGCCAATATGTCAAATGAAGTACCCAATAGACCTAATATATCACAATGACACAATTTGACAGATTGTCTAACTAGCTTTATACATATGTTCTTAGATAAAACGGCGATTAAAGTACATGATCTTTTCACTATTATTTTAAAATTTTAGTAAGGTGTGCCAAAAATGTTCTTCAGTTGGATTTCATTAATTTTATTTTTTTATTTATTAGGAAAAGTCATTAAATACTTTTATGAATAAAAGTCTTTGTGAGAGAAATAATAAAAGTCATTAGATAATATTTATTTTTGAGCAAGAGAAAATAAAAGTATCAAAGAGAACTACAAAATTTAAATTTGTTTATAAAAGTCTTTTTGAATTATTTTTGCTTATATTTAAGATAGACATTTCGAATTTACATCATTTTATGAACAATTATCCCCTAAGGTTGCCGAAATTTCTACAAGGTTACGAACGTAAACGCAATTAGCAAAAGCTAAGCAAATTTCTTACTGGGGCTGCAGCTGCACAGCTGTTTTTAATGCGACAGCATTATTGTTGATGAATTTCATAAAAGTCTTTAATAACCATAATTCGAAATTTTCTCTGGTTAGTCTCAAATTTAAGTTTATTGTCTGTTTAGTACAAACAATTTGATATTTATTAAACACATATTGCATTTGATCAATAAGAATTATTTTCAATCTTTGTTTACTACTTTTATTTGTGTTGCAAACTCCATCAATTATAAATGGTAAATTTTGAAATTAAATATTTTAAATTAGGTTCAGAGCTTGTTTATCTATCTGGAAAAAATACTTGATTAGTAAAAATCACCTAATAAAGGGTCAAGATGCAGTGGTAAATTGAAAATGGCTAACTGTGCCAATAATTTAGTATGTAAATGCGTCTTACTTCTCGCATTTTCAACATTTGACTTCATCTCTCTGTTGCTGTCTGTGTCTCCCATGGTGCACATGCACTGCGATTGCGTTTTTTTTTGTTTTTTGTTGTTGTTGCGGCTGTCATAGCTTGAAACGGTGATCGCCGGTGCCAGGCACCGAATACTGAACGAGAAATAAAAACAACAACAAAAAACAAACGAATTTCAGTGGAAAAAATACACAGCAATAACAACAAAGTACAAATACACACAACAATGCGCACATAAAGAGGCAATAAAGAAACGCCGACAACAACAAAAATATTGTTTATAGCAGCGAACAGCACAGCACAGCAACAACAACAACAATAACAACTAAAGCCACGACAATAAAATAAAATAAAGTCAGAAAATGTCATGCCGATCAAGCGAACAGCAGCAACACGAGACATCGAGAGGGAGCAAAGGAAGACAGCGATACAGACAGTGAAACAGGAAGCGAGAGAGGGACAGAAATAGAAACATGTGACTGAGCTAACGCTTCGACCGACGACCGGTCGACTACTCATGATGTTATTACCGGCATCACAAGCCTTTAGTGAACCCCCAGAGCTCCCTTCTCTCCCCGCCCCGCCCCGCCCTTTCTCAGAGACTACCTCGCCATCACGACGAATAGATCATCATCGAACCAAATCGCTGTTAAAAACACTGATACAAAGCAAATGGAGGCGAGGCAGACAGACAACAGCAATAACAACTCGAATGGCTACAGTCGTCTGATACCCTGTACTAGTGTATACAAAAATAATATAAACCTTTTTTTTTTTTAAATATAATATGCACATAATGTACACTAGAGTGCACAGTGGTCGTTCCCATACGACAAAAATAAAAAAAAATACCGAAATCTAAATTTTACACTTTGAAGCTTTGAAGATCATCTCATAAATAAATTATGTATCTTTTCGAAACAAACGTTATTTTTTAATTGTGACCGTTCGCTTTTATGAAAAAGTCCTTTAAAGTTAGACCACGTGGAACGCATTTCAGTGCGTTGCGTTTTGTAGTAAAATGAAGCCGATACTTGAAATTATGAATCAAATAAAAGTTCCAATAACTTTTAAATAAAATAGACATCATTCGAACAGGCGTTAACTATGATTTGAATGTTTGTCTTTTTGTATATTGTGGTATATCGTCTAAAAATATTGAAAAATTTAATGACCTTTTGTGAGTGTTTTTCCATTACAGTTTGTACTTTCCCTTAAGCTTTTAGTTGTGAAGCCGATCGAATCCGATATTCATATTTATTTTTATTAATTGTAAATAATAATAGATTAAAATACAAACAGAATCATTGCCCGGACGTACCCAGAGTCATAGTATTATGATCAGAATGCAGCAGGTTTTGGGTTTATTTTTAATGTGCTTTCCATGTTAAGTGCTTTGTTAGTAAGTGTGTAACGCAGACATTATAAATGGATTACTACTAAGTTCAGACCCTCTCATATGTGAATTAAAAAAATTACCATGCAAAACAAAATGTTCTTACAAAGGATGTTAATTTGAAAGAAAAAAAAGATTTAAAAAAAAAACATTAAAATTCAAAATCCCATGCACTTAAAAATATTTCAAACCTATTTATGATTTTTTCAATACTTATATTTTTCCACAATTAGTACAGGGTCTCTAGCAGTCGAGCTAGCCTTTGATTTTGCTTATGATGTGATGGAGCATGGCATGCCAAATTTGTTCTCACTAGCTCATATAGTAACTGAGATCCACACGATTATGTATTTGTATTTAGATGTGTTGTATTTATTTTTATTCGTATGCTCGTAGGTAAAACACTAGTCATTATGCATGTCATTCGCAACATAGAAGTCACTTAATATCTACTTTATGTAAGGTCTGCCTCCATCTACCAGTTTTATATTATATTTTTGCACAAAGTAAATACATATGTACATTAGGGTGTCCCTTATTTGGTCAAAGTCAATATTTTTAAACGCATACGGGCTAGTTCTGTTCATTAGGTCCCAAAGCACTCAGAAATAAATTTTTACCTCAATCGGAGTATGATAACCCGTGCCGACTTGGATCGGAAAATTTAAAGATTACAGTCGAACTTCCCTAACTCGAATCACCATTATCCAGGAAAAAAGTTCGAGTTAGGGAGACTTCGAGTTAGGGAATTTTTTTTTTTTGTGTTTTAAATGAAACTACAAATGCATTCAATCATAAATACATTTCATATTTGAAATTTTTCTTGTTATTTTCAACAAAAAAAGATTCCAGTTTGTTCAAGACCTGTTAATATTCTCAAAAATTGGTTTTTTCCATTTTTTTATATAATGAAGAATATTTTTGCTGTGATACCAAATTTTTCAGCAACTTTAATTTATTTGGTCTACTTTCAAATTCCTTTACTAATAGGTTTGAATATTTCCTTAAACATTTTTAAACATTTTAGTACACTGATGCGCTGACAAATAAGTACATTTCAAACATCTGTCCGATAGCAATTTCAGAAGCCTAAATAATTGTTGATGCAATATTCTATCATATTACATCACCATACATATGTTAATGTACATCAATATTACGTCGGTAACAAAAACATTAAATAGAAACGATAAAAAATTCAATCTTTATTGGAGATTTTCCCGAAAAATTCGACTTACAGAAGCACGGGCCAACATTTTTGTTCGAGTTACGGAGAAATTCGACTTATGGAAGTTTGAGTTAGGGAAGGCTTTTTGTATGCTGTTTGCTCAGTAAACGCTATTGCCACTCGATTTTGTTCGAGTTAGAGAAAATTCGAGTTAGGGAAGTTCGAGTTAGGGAAGTTCGACTGTATATGGGACAAAAAAAAATTTTTTTTAATTTTTTTATTTTTTTATTTTGTTCATTAGGTCCTAAATAACTCAAAACCAAATTCAAATTTGAATCGAAACATGAAAAAACAGTATTTTAACACTGATTAGACATTTTTCGATGATTTTTCATGTTTCGATTCAAATTTTAATGGGTTATCGTACTCCGATTAAGGTGAAAACTTGGTTTTGATTTCTTTAGGACCTGATAAAAAAAATAAAAATATAAAAAATTAAAAATATAAAAAAAAAATTTTTTTGTCCCATATAATCTTTAAATTTTCCGATCCAAGTCGGCACGGGTTATCCTACTCCGATTGAGGAAAAAATTTATTTCTGAGTGCTTTGGGACCTAATGAACAGAACTAGCCCGTATGCGTTTAAAAATATTGACTTTGACCAAATAAGGGACACCCTAATGTACATATGTATGTACATGTATTCCCTGGTACAGGGTATAAGAATTACCGGCCGGCTAGCCGGGACTGACTGATACTGATGGTAGCAAGGGAGGCGGGGACACGGCGCAAAGTAGTCAGTCAACCAAGCGAAAAGCGCAACGTCGCGTCGCGTCGCGTCGCTGTGAACGCTCTGCCAAAGTGGGCGGCAAGTGAATGGGTGAGGTGAGTTTGTGCAAGATACTGGAAATGCGGCTGAAACCCGTTTCGACCGCCTCACCTCGTCTGTAATTTGCGACGCTGTTGACACAGGTAATCTAATAGGCAAAGCTACTCTGAAGCTGCCGAGTCCGGCGTTCCTAAAGCCAAGTTTAAGTTGAAGTTGTCAGTTGCACTTTTAATCGGTACAATCGGTGCAATGACTGTGTTCGACTTTATGCTTGTTTATGTTTATGTTTCTCTGTTTTGTCCTCTGTTTCTATATTTCGACTTTCAGGGATCAAGTCTTGATAATTATTTGTAGATTTGAGCTTTGGACTCTTAGGGAAATTCAGCTTAAGACTTTCATGAAATCCACAGCCAAACTATGTACATACAAATACATACATATGTATGTATGTTTGCATATTACGGACCTGCTGCCTCAGCGAAAGCTGTGCTTAAAGCTCTCATAAACGTTGATTCCTCGGTCATAGCATTAGAAAAGTTACATCCATACATATGTATGTACATACATATGTCCGCAATGGGCGAGCAACCACAACAGCCTCAGCAGCAACAACAAAGGCAACAATCATACATATGTATATATGTATGTACATACCCACACAGACATACAAATACACTGCAATTAACTTTGCGGTCACCAGCCATCCACCCCGGCCAAGCAAATGGCCGTCCAATGGTTATTACCTTTGTGCTTGTACATATGTATGTATGTATGTATGTATGTATGTATGTATGTATGTATGTATGTATGTATGTATGTATGTATGTATGTATGTATGTATGTGTATGTAAATGATGACGATGAAGCTATAGTAGGAATGGCGGTGGCTTTCCTGATGCTGCGGTTGCAGTTGCAGTTTTAGTTGCATTTACAGTTGCCGTTGCATTTGCTGATGTTAATTTTGTTTTCTTCACCGAGACGATTAAATGCCAAATGACAATAGCACAAAAGAGACCGAATACCTGTGCTTGGAATCTAAACATACTCCGAATTCAAATATTATATAATACCGGAGGGCTCCGTTCCGTATTAAGTGTGGAAATAATAAACACTACCAACAAATCTCTATAAGACTTCAATATGTTGTAGTCAATACAATTCCGCGTTTTTGATATACATATGTATATAAAAACACATATGTATCTGTAAAAATTCTTTTCGGCAAGAAAGCGGACAGCAGAGGCAAAATGTCGTAGCAGCCAGAGCTTAAGAGTGCACATAAAATCAAAGGCTGATCGCTTTTTTAAATTTCCTTTTTTTTCTGGCAATGTAGACAAAACAATTTATGTATTCTTGAGAAAAGATTATCAGACCTGTTCCGGTTTTCACTTTTTTTTTGCGAATTTCAATCCGAAAGATTTGACCGAATTTCCCCTAAATTGCCTGTCGAATTTCCATTCTATAATGTCGAGAAAATCCGTCAAACATTTTAGGTTAGAGTCTTATCGATTTTAAGGTATGATAAAATCAAAATGATTTAAAAATCAAATGAATTATTTTTTGTTTATTTGATGATGTTGCATTATTCCTAAAACATTGGAGTATTTTATAAATATTTTGTTTTCACATTGATTTTATGCGTAGCATGCCAAAATCATCGATGTATCCTTTCCGATTTAAAACTCACTAGCTCAATGTCAAGTGAATTCAATCAGAAAAATTTTGCCGAAAGTGAAAACCGGAACAGACCTGTATATGCTATTATAATATTGCATGTACAAGAATTGACATTCAAACATTTCTGTTGTCTTCTTAAAAACACCTCTTAACAAGGTAAAAGTCTAGTGATGAAAACATTTCCATGCCCCAAATGTCAAACTTTTTTGTGAAGAATTAGTCATATTATATATAAACAATTTAATATCGTTCGTCACAAAATTGAATATCAGAAATTTGGGGACATGGAAATGTTTTCGCCACTAAATAGAATAAGTGATTCATATTGATCCGTGAAAAGTATATTTTTAGTGGCGTTTTACCAATAAGATGACACCATCAAATGTAAATATGTACATTCTACAATGTACATACATACACATAAAACTCCTGTTACTGGTAATGCTTGAGCTTCGCTCGCTGCTGCTACTGTTGTTGTTGGATTGAATGGGTGTCAGTCTGTAACTAGCACAATGATATTGATGGGAACTGCAGGGACAGCAACAAAATCAGCAGCAACAGCAGCAGCAGAGGCAAAGTCAGAGAGTCAAATGATGTGAGCGCAGCTGCATTCTCGCAGTTGTCTGCCATATTGAAACTGGAATTTAAATCCGGTTGACTTTTGTTCTCCTCTCTTTCTTTCTTTCTTTCTTTCTTTCTTTCTCTCAATCTCATTGTCTGTCTTACATTGCTTTGGCAAGTTTTGTTGTAAGCTGTTTATTAAATGCCATTAAAGCAATTTCTTCCTTTGCCTTTTGCTCTTTGGCGCCAGCATGTACATATGAACGTATGTACGTGTGTTTGTGTGCGAAGTGAGAGGAGCACTAAGAGAGAGGAAGACAATGCGAGAGTGGCAGACCCAGAGAGTGAGATCCAGCATTGTTAGCTCCACTCATCTCTCTGTCAAAATGTCGATAGGTGCACGAGGAGTACTGTAATAGTAACTAGTCAGCACCGTTTTTATTTTTTGTTTGACAAAATGGAGTGAATTTTTGAATTGAAGAATCACACAGTAAAAAGACAGCATTATGCAATTTAACACCGAAAAAAGCGGAACTGGTTGCGCTTGTTACAGCAAATATTATCTTCCAAAGAGTCATATTTGTGTTTATATATAGTTTTTGTTTTTCGAAGCTACGGTTGTCAAACTGCTTTTTTAACTGCCTTTACTGTCAGACACATCTGGCCAACAGATGAAGCACCCAATAGAGAAACTAACACTATTTGAAAGATTGTCTAACATATAAGGTTTATACATTGGTACCTCAAAAAGACGATCCTAAAATGATTGGGCATTATAACATGTCAATATATAGTATATCGGTTCTTTTTGTCTCTTGGTAGTGATAAAAAGCAGATTTGGCGGAAAACCCGTCAGCGGATCTTAAGAAAACAAATTTTAAGTTTGCTAAAATGTGAATTGTATTGTATGTACTAGTAATTATGTAAGACATGATGTATGTATGTATATCGCAGCCTTTTAACAGCAGCGCGCGGTGAGGTACGGCTATGATTTGGTAAGCCTATTTGGATCGAAATTGGTCAGGGTGTAAAATACAATAGACAGTTCAAAATTTCATAAATCATATTCACATTAAAAATTTCATACACATTCTTGCGACCGTTCGTTTTTAATTTTATTTATTTATTTTTTTTTTCGAACTACAGCTTGATTTTTGACAGATCATTTCCATGGCAGCTGTATGATGTAGTGGTCTGATACAAATCTAAAAGCAAGCTTGGTCTCCGTCTGGTATCCAGGAGCCTACATACCAGAGATCGGATTGTTTCTGAGATCGACACGCTCATACAAACGGACAGACAGACTGTCGGATACAGCTTAATCGGCTCGGCAGATACTGATCAAAAATATATTTACTTTATGAGGCCTGCCACACCTTCTGCTTGTTACGTACTCTCCACAAAAGCATTATACCCTCTTTTGTCCATTTTTAATAACACAGGGTATAAAAATCACAAAGAAAATTTTTAATTTAAAAACTACAATATTACCAACGATTAAAAATTTTTATCATGTATAGCTTATATAATTCATCACATGTCCCCAAATAACCAAAATTAAGGATCCTACATATGTACATATGTATATGGCTTTCTTGAGGGGGGAATAAATTACAACACTATCTAAAAAAATTATTAAATCATTTAACATTGTATAATATAATAAAATTCTTTTTGCGAATAATGGAAAAAAATAGAAACTTTTGTGTTATCTATTTTGCTGTAGCATATTTTCTTGACGTGGATTATTTAGTTTTTTATATTGCTTAGATGATAGTTGTGTCAAAATAATTGTGTCGCCTAGTGTAGACGGCAATCAACAAATTGCATTAAATGACTTTGTGTTGCTATTTGATTGTTGCCGGAGCAGCAACAGCAGCAGCAGCAGCAGCAGCGCCGGCAATAGCACCAACAACAAAATAAGCAGTATTAACAGAAACAATCACATCAACGGTTTCAGCTATGGGAGGAGAGGTAACAAACAGAAATGAGGAAGTAAGAGAAGTGAGAGAAGTGAGTGAAATTGCACATTGACTTGACTGTCACGCTGTTTGTCACATGACTACTACTACTAGAATTGCACTCGACAAGCGAGTGATCAGGGCGAGCGACTGGCAAATAACTTCTTATATGTACGATAATGATGAGAATTCAAATCAGGCTGTCTCAAATTAAGCAGGAGCACAACGTAATGTAAGGGACATTTGTGCATAGCTACATATTTTTATATTTATACTGTATGTATGTATGTATCTAGGTTAATAGTGAAACAACGGTTATGCATCATTGAAACTGGTTTTAATGATTTTTCAAAAAAGTATTCTCCTTTTTGCTGAATATACTTGGCCATCCGTATCAACCAATTTTCAAAAGTCTCTCCTGGCGTTGTCAAACGTTGACCTCGCAGCTTGTTCTTCATTGTCATCGGGAACAAAACGAATTAATTAGGTGCCAATTCTGTGCTGTAAAGCAGATGACCATTAATTTGACGTTCTGAGTGTTAAAAACTCTTTTGCTTGAAACGATGTGTAAAAAAGAAAATGATAACTTGTCGTTAGCAATTTTAAAAACGTTCATTTATTTACACGAATCGACACGAGCCTGCTCTGGACGAGTATCAAATGATGAGGTATCCCACAAGTACAAATGTTTTGAAAGAGTAAGTGTTCATGCAATATACGCTAATTAAACTAATGCCGAAAGATGTCTCCATTCCATTCAGTTCTTGCACAGCATCAATTATTTCTGACGCAACGACAACTTTTAGGCGACCCTCACGGATGTCATCCTGCATATATAGCTGCCATAGGAACTATCAGATACAAATTAACTTTTAGTAAGAACAACTTTTTTGTTTCTCAAGACACCTCCACCAAACTCACATATTGCATATTTGGGACTGCCTGTCCAAATCGGATTATTATATCATATAGCTACCATAGCAGCAACTCAACCTCTGGTACGAATACCTTTTTGTCTTTGAGATATCTTAGCGGAACTCACAGATTGGTTCTAGCTTTTTCCCACAAAATCTGTGTAATTTTCCGACCAAATCTAGCTGCTCTGGACCCTAATATGTTATATGTTAGAAATTACGAACCATTGTTCACAAATTCAAATCAAATCAAAGAATTAAAAAGCGAAACGTACGGAGCCTCGTTGTATGTGTACAAATAAACCTCTGTTTTTACAGATTTACTTAAAGCAATTTGATCTCAATTCTGGCATTAACGCTATTTGGACGTCTCTCAAAAGAATATTGCCCCTGACTGTCATCATTTCTATCTGTATCTAAATAGATGTACATATGTACTATAACTACTATATCTGAATACGTATCTAGCTACCCTCCCTGGCCTGCATCAAGAGCGTGAGCACAAATCTGTGGCGTACATTAAACGTTTCACTTAATTAAAATCAATGACAGCAGCTATAGAAACAGAAACGGCAACATCAGCTGCAAAACGACGCCCTCGTATTACACATACGTACATACATATGTACATAGTATGTATGTATTTCCCTTGTCGTGTGTCTGGACGTTAATCGTCCGGTATACATATGCATTTATTGTAACGACAACAGCCACAACTACAACTACAACTACAACTGAATGTACTATAGTCGCCATTCAGTTCCCGCCACTGTCAGCTAAAGACGTGCCGAGAGCTTTCTGTGTGACTAACGACTTGAAATTGCGCTTATTAAGACTTCCTGATTCATAATTTCAGGCAGCGCAGCGAGCAACAACGAAAACAACAGCAACTACGAAACAAATAATTAAAAGGCAGCGAACAACAAAAATCATTACAAAAGCAACAGCAACTAACTAAATCACTTTGCCATTGACTTTTATGAAGACCTTGTGGGGATATGTTAGGTGTGGATACTTACAACTGTACATGTACTATATGTACTTACTATCAGTGCAAGTGTTCAGTTCAGTTCAGTTCTTTTTTATTCAGGAGGCATACCATAAACTATTGCCCATACAAATTCAGACTAAACTTATAACAGTTCAAAAACATTTTTTATGGTTATGTCTTTTATAATTTTGTGCAGAATGTAATAAATGCAACTGCTCAACCAAATTTTGTCAAAATAATCACTGATTTTACTGTTGACAAGTCTGATTTGCGATTTGGAGAAAAAATCAGCGGTTTTTTATAGCAGATACATAGATATATAACTGAAGATAGATATATTACTGCTAGTGACGAAAGCAGCACGAAGAGTGCGAAAGGCGACTAGCAATATATACAGGAAGAATGGAAAATTTTCTAAGACTGTCCGATCAAAAGTACATACTAAGACTTTTAAAAAATCACCTGATTTGTGAGATAACCAGGTGAAAGTGAGAGGAGCAAAAATTTAACGATAGGAGCAAATAGGGACGTTGGAGCATTTTGGTAAAATTGCTTAATTATTTACTATTGTTATCAATTATGAGCGTTGAATGACACCTTGATCATAAAAATCCGACCACTGGTTCAAAAGATAATAAATTTTAAGATTTTTAGTCAAAAAATTTCATTTTCCGAAAATGAGATGAAAAGTTGGTCTGTCTGTTTGATTGTTTTTTTTGCATGAAAGCCTTGATATAGCTTAAAAGTTTGAATGAGGACTTGTTCGCGATCAAAAATCTAGAAACTTTTGTTCAACGACTTCTTCGAAAAACCGCTAGTTTAGCAGGAAATCGCTAAAGCCCGCAAAAATTTAAGCCCTCAAAGTATCCAAACGATAAAAGCTACAGATATGATATATACATACATATATTGTTGAAAGGTACTTTGAAGGGCTCTTAACGATTTATTCACATAAAGGCATCCGAACGCTGAAACAATGGCTACTTGGAATTTTCCTATCAAATAATGCACAATCCCTTTGTCGAGTTTCATATATATCTTATAAAAAAAAACCTCTACGTGGTAAATGTCTAGTGACGAAAACAATTTCATGCCCCAATAATATATATATAATTTATATGTAAAACTTAATATTATTCGTCACAAAATTAAATATCAGACATATGGAAATGCATTATTAGGTATCCGCATTGTTCTATTGATTTTCAAACTATTTTATATTTGAATTGCATAATTTAATGACAATAACAAAATGAAATCAGAAATGAAAAATATATATAGTTATTGTTTTTATAGTCCATTTAAATTTGACAAGTATTTAATAATGTTATACAACTTATATCAAAATATCTATCTTATAGTTGCTGAGATAGAAGTGTTCATACGGATAGACAGACAGACAGACAGACAGTCCTGGCTACATCAACTCGGTTGCTGATGCTGATCAAGGAGATTTACTTTATGGAACCTCACAAGTCTCATTTCGACTTGATAGACCATTCTTCTTTTTTAAAAAAAATTATTATTTTAAATGTTATTTTGACAGTTTATTACTAATCAATATTTGTGAAAGTACGAATTCAAAGGAATTTTCAATGACTGACCTGTTGGACTTTGTCGTAGGCGCGACTCGCCTGTCAGCGATGCTGTCGCTGGGGCTATGAAGCTATCCAAGTTATTTAGGGCCACAATGGTCAGTAGAAGGACGGCGAGAGTGCTCATTTGCGAGCTTGGAATGCTCCAATATTTGCTGTGTCTATGTTGATGAATTTGTTGTCTGGTTGATATTGTTGTCTCTCTGTTTGCAGTTGTCGCTGTTGTTGGTGTTGATGTTGATGTTGGCATAGTTCTTGATGTGGGTACTGATGTTGATGTTGTTGGTGATAGTATTGGTGATGCTGCTGCTGCTGCTGCTGCTGATGGCGATGGCGATGATGGTGACCGCCATCGGAAACGCATCCTGGCGTTTATGGGTGGTTTGCGGCCGCATTCGAATCCAATGCCCACGGGCCTCGGACTCATTTTGGTGTTGTCTTTGACCACTTGTCAGTTGTTTGTCTTTGGTTGCACAACCTATGAGTCTGTTTAATCAGTGGTAATTGTGTGGCACTTTTGAACACTTAACAACACTTTGGTGATGTTTCGTTTTACTTCTCCTAATGGCTGCTCTCCTTCTATTGAATACGAAATCAATTTTTATAGCTTACATATCGCCCAAAACAAGAAGCAATTAACGGTATGTAAATTCTTTTTCGTTTTATATTTTGTTACAGATAATTCCCGTGATTGTATATCTATACTCTTTCCATCCCTTCTCTCTATACGATCCCGACCCCCAATATTGATCTCTCTTGGGTTGGACGAAAGAAAAAAATCGCCACTTTATACGAGCACCTGCGCTGACAAAATCTTATTATTTGTGTGGATTCCTATTTGTGTGTGTGTGTGTGTGTGTGTGTGTGTGTGTGTGTGTGTGTGTGTATGTTTGTGTAGGTGAAAACCAGCAAATCTATTATGAGCCTCCTTGATGCTATCGCATTGCCATATGAGTTCGTTAGCAAATTCTGAAAAGAGACAGAAATAAATTCATATTTAATTAATGTTCAAGTTGAATCAATTTTTAAGGTGTGTAATGGTTAGCGTATAAGTTTGCTAAAGTAACGATCGAACACGATCTTGAATACTCTCTTACATTTTTTATTTATTTCCAACCCTTTATTACTTGGAGATATGTACATATTTTTTTAAACCTATTTTAAATAAAAAAGGGAAAAATATGTTACAAGTTGAGATAATGAAGATAGTTAGCAGGCGGTCTTTCAAGGCCCAGTATCGTTTGGCTCGGAAGGAGAGACGGACTGATCTATGTGCGTACATACATACATACACATGTATGTGTATGTTGGCTCGAAGTGAATTTTTGGCACATTTAGCTGATGTGTCATCGCTTAAGCGCCATTGGGCTAATTCTTGTATGCAATTTCAATTGTATCCAGTTGCACATGCATTTCATTATTTTGGCCACACAATGTTTCCTAACCGCTATTGCCGTTTGGTTTGTTTGGTCTCTGCTGACCTGATCGCAAATTATATGACATTAATTTCACAATTCCACGCAACAAAAGAACAATAACAGCAATTGACGTTTAGATTGTTGCGACAGTGCACAGTGGCTTGTTTTTCTGGAGTTGCTGACAAAATTAAGCTAAGCTGTAACTTTTAAGCCAGTATACAGGCATACATATATTTTGAATACTTTATTTTAAAAACGAAATTAAAGTAGACAAAACTAAAGGTCAGAATCAAATAATCAAAGCTAACTGAGCAGTTGTTATAATCAGGGAATTTGTAGGCACAAAGGCTTGCGTAACCAACACTTGATACAACCAAAAAAGGGGTTTAATATTGTTTCAAACGTATCCAGAATATAACAACTCTAATGATGGGATTCAGCTCGAAATACAGTAACTGGAAATATGTATGTAAGCGATTCCGACTTTTACTAGACAGGCTTCGGCAGTATTTACATAATCTTCACCCGAAAGAAGCCTCTATCCACATATGTATGTTATGTTTGTCTGTTACATACTACTTTCTGTTTTTGTTTCCAATGTGAGGGCATATTAATTTATATCAAAAACAAAAAAATAGTGTTACTAAATGTTTTGAACTGTAGGGAAAAGTTAAGGCCTAATAAGAAAATAAAATTTATATTCATACCGAATCATTGCAATGCTTTACTGAGACCGGCAGTGAACACACACAAAAGAAAGTCACGCTGTGAACCTAAAAATAACGCACACGAGCCTAAAGTCTTAGCAATAATAAAAGCAAACGGGCGGAGAAAATACGGGGTTTGTAATGGGCCCACACGCACCTGTCCATTTTCAAAGAGGAGCAGGATCGCGGACATTGAGAGTGCCATTTTGGAACTCATCACAACTTGAAAGTGAAATATGCAGTCAGTAATAAGGAAAGGCAGGAAGCCAATCACGCTCCAATCTGCATGCCGACCCTGGTCGGCCTCTCCCTTCCCCAGTTTTATCCTCGGAAAATCATTTTGAGCTGGATTTATTACCTCTCAAAGCTGTGCTAATGTGGGCGCTGAACACCCTGGCAAGGCTCGCGTATCTGCGCGGATTCTGCCAGAGCTCCGCCCAAAATGTTGTCCAAGTTGCCATGTCACCGTTGACGACAGCAGGTGCGCAATATGTCAGATGAGAATTGTTATAAAAAAGGAAAAAAATTCAAAATAACATAAAATACGTACTTAATGGCATGCAATTTAAATTTGCTGTACCATGGAAAAGCATTTATCGCTCTCTTTTTAATATTGAGTGAAAAAAAAGAATATCGAAAATATGTAAGTAATTTAAGTTGATTTTTATACACCGAGATCATTGATGTAATGTGCTTTTGAAATTATTTGACTTAAAAATTATTTGCATTTATGTACATATACAAAATAAGTACAGCATCTCTAAATACTCGACAGATTGTTCAATGATAGCTACATGATATGGTGGACCGATTTAAATCAAATTTGGTCAAGATGTATAAGACCAACTAGAACAGACCTATATAAATCAAATATGCAAAGTCAAATCTGTATAATCAAAAACAATTTACCATTGGAATCTTGCAAATTATATTGCAGATTGGCAATAACAAAAAATTGCGCAATGTCTTTAAAAATTTTAAATGTATTAAAAGTAAAATATTTAAATAAACGAAAAAAATATATCTCGTCCGTCACCAGGTTTGAGACCATTCTGACACTTGAATTAGCAGTTCTAGGACTATACATATTTATCCACCGCTTTACGCGATGTTGCCATGCGGTTTACATGCATTCAGGCAGACAATTCAAATGAACGAATTTTTAGATATCAAAAAAAGTTCTGCATCTACCATGATTCCAGCTCAGACCCACTTCTTGAGCTTGTCTATGCTAACAGCGAACTGATCAATTAGACCAATGAACCAATAAATTAACTAATCATTAATTATCTCTTTATCTGGAATTACAAAGTTATCCCCAAACTTAAAGCTGATGTTAGTTTGTTAGGGGTCTTAGCAATAGTTTGAAATAAACTTGATCTGACTGATATTATAAGGAGTCTACATTCCAAATTTGGTGCTCCTGGCTCTTAAAATCTCTTTATGATTATTTGAAAATTGTTCCTTAAGCTACTTTTTGTATGAAATGGAGGAAAATGTGGTAAAAATTATCATTTTTAGCCATTTTACAAAAATCATAAAAAATACTAGCAAAAAAGTTTTTGATAACTTTTTTTTGCAGACACTGTTAGAATTGTTTGAAGAATGCATCCCAACATGTTTTTTAAAAAATCGAGGATAAAAGTTGAAAAAGTTGATGTTTACAAAAACTCAAAAATTTTCGAATATTTTCAATAATTTCAAATAATGAGTTGATATAACTTTAGTTTTCTGTAAATACTTTTGATTAGGTTTGTATTTTAGTTAGTTTTAATTGAAGCTTTTGATTAAAGTTGCTTTTTGTGCTGGTTGAAATAAGCTGTGAGCCACTGTATGTACCATACTTAAAGTGCTTTCAGACGAGGATTTTTTAACCGACACTTTTTCACCGACGGTGAATTTACCCATTTACACAATTCTCATCGGTGTTCATACCAAAATACCATCGGTTTTTGTTTTCACGGTAGCTGGTCACACCCAACACACTTTTAGCTCGCGCACACTTTTTTTTTTGCCGAAAAGCACAAAAAAATACCAAAAAAGTGCGATGTTAACGTATTGATGTTTCACCGACGCAAAAAACCGATGGAATAGAACGTGTTCTATTTCCATCGGTGAGCGTCGGTTTTTCACCGACACTTAAAAATTTTGTGTGTTTACACGACACCGACAGTTTTTTGACAAAAAGTGTCGGTTAAAAAATCCTCGTCTGAAAGCACTTTTAGTAAGACAATCAAGTATCACGAAAACATAATACTTGAGATACTTCGTGGTGAAAGGTATTATACATTTTTCTGCCAACTCCGTTGAAGAAAAATAATAAAGACGTTCAAAGTCAAAGTTATTCGAATGGTGACCCACAAAACAACTGACGACGTTCGATAAGAAAATAAATTTAAATTTTCTTATTGATATAGATTAACCAAAATACATATTATTATTATTTTGTTAACACATCCATTTAACTTGCTAACATGTAATGCAAACATTTAATAAATGTGTCATGTTTAACGATAAAAACAGCTGATGGCACCAGAATCTCACGCAAAGAAGCGGTCTTTTAAATAATACATTCAGCTATAATATCGACTGCTATTGTGTGTCAGATATTCATGGTTAACTCAACATTTTTTGCTGATAATGAGGGCAGATATTTTGGAATTAAATCCGTAAAAAATAAAACCATGATTTTCATTCATACTATCAGTTTAAGAAGTAAACCAAAAAAAAATAGCGCTATTAACGGACTAAAAATTATTCGTACACCAATTTTAACTTTAAAAAGGCTCAAGTTTGACGTATTTTTATTGATATTATTTTTTAAATATGTATGTGGTACAAAAAATCCTTAGTCAAGTCAAAAAAAACTATTTATTTGAGGTCACCTGTCTCTTTATATGAAGGCAAATAGTATAAAAATTCGGGTGCACGAATAAAAAAAGTATTATTATATGATCAAAAATTTACATATGAGCATATGTTTTTTCTTGGACAGTTTATTTGATTAAGCGACAAGTTGAGGTCGCATTTGAAATAAGCCGAACTGTCATAACTACAGTCAGCTAAATTTCTCTTTCCCTCTCCCATTCGATTTTTTTAGCATTTGGCCGGCTTTGATGTGCTGTGCTTGCAACTGGGCCATTTGCGACAATTGTGCTAAAAATTCAATGGCTTGGCGAGAAAAAACAAAACAGGTAAAGTGACTTTAAAGCGCCAAGCATGTACATATGTACATATGTGTGTTCATAACTTCACAAAATGCGGTGGTTGGGAGTGCAGGTTACTTCGACGTCGACTTTGGCTTGGTGTCGGTATTGACGCGATTCTCTTAGCATTTTTGGTATATAGTATGTGGCTCTGCTCTTCTGGCACTATATCTGTCTTTATCACAACTTCTACTGCTTCTAATCTTCTCTCCGTTCGCCCACTTTTGCCTCACTCATGTGCGCTTTTAACTGTGATTTTGAGTGCGTCTCTTTGTGCGTCTGAGTGAGCGGTTGCATTTGTACACATATATTTACATACACGTGTACACAAGTGCATGAGTGTGTGTGTGTTGGCAATTTGGGTTAAATACTCGCATCTTTGACTCACCGTCGCATTTAGCAACAACTACAACAACAATTTTCAGTACATAATGAGGGCCAAAAAATGTGTTAATGGGTGAAGTTTATTTGATTTTTTTCTTTATGCAGCATTTTCTGCTGCATTTTGTGCAACTTGTACAAAATGTTGGTCAATGCAGCACATTATGTGGGAAATTAAAGCAGACTACAATAGTAGACGTAATATCGATTTTCTTTATATTATATCTTTATATATATAAATATAAAAACATAAATATAATGTAAGCTGAGCCTAAAACATGCATATTGTTGTCTGAATGTTGACAAGATTGTATAGAGGAATCTTTCTATACGTGCTTTTTTTGCACAAAACTTAAAAACTTAATAAATGAAACAAAAAACAAATTTTTAATCAGTTATTACAAAATATTGTATAGGAAATCTTTCGGATTGACCAAGGGGATGTTGCTTGCCTTTAGTGTTTTAAAGGAATGTAAATACAACAAAATCTTCGATTTTTTGGCATTGATGCTATTGTTGGTCTTTTTGCTTTATATGCAAAGCTTTTGAGTCTCTTTGCACGATTATTCCTTTTTGCACACTCAATTTGCTATGTGACTGGCGTAAGTTCATCAGGTGCGCGCAAGGCGCTTTGAACTTTCCACACACCTAAACCAACTGACTAATGGACTCACAGTGGGAAAAACAGCTAGATTTGTGGCTTTTAACTCAAATACTTGAATGGTTTTTTTTCTTAATTCATTAAAAATCAAATTTATCATCTCATACATTTTTTGTATAATTTAAAAATCAATATTTACAGCTATGAGATTTTAAAAAAGACAAATTTTTAGTTGCGCAGTGCGAAGTTTTGTCGCCAATTAATGCTGCCAGCAAAACAAAATTCCTTTTTAATACTTGCACGTATTTAGCTCAAATAAATTGCTTTTGCCAAAGTTAATGTACGTGTTTTTAAGAATAAAAATAGTTTCCTGCATGTTTACGAGGAAGTCCGTGACTTTTTAAATAAAGCTCTGGCAAAAACAAAAACATTAAATTTTTCTTTTCAATTCTTTACACTTTGTCCAAGGATGCTCCAATTTTTAATTCCTTCAAAAAAATAGGTCTAGTCGAAGTCCTCAAAGTACGTTTTTGTTTGTGAGATAATTTCAACATTGGAGCCAAATCTCTTTCAGCCGAACCGTTTCTTTAAGTTTGAAAACAAGAAATAGTGACTCGGTGCTAAGTCCGTAGAATAAAGTGGATATATATGTAGATATAAGTTAAAAGCAGTAGATCAAGCTGCTTTTCCCACTGTGCGATTGGCAGATTCACGCAACAACCGTCTGGTAACACTTTATGCTAATAGCTCTGGCGAGCAAATTGGCAACAAAGACTTTAGAGACCGTCTCTCTTTCTCTCCACATAGTACATAACACTTCGTTCAAGAAGGCTCTATACCAACATATAGGAGTCGCCATCAACAAACAGAGGTCGCAAAATAACAGTCAACACATACATACATACATATTTTCAAAGCTGTCTGCCTACCTTAAAACAAACAAATTTAAATCGACTCGGTTTCTCAGTTCACCAAACACTTTGTGTCGGTGCGTTTATGTTATCTGTCAGGTATTTTGTATTGAGCAATAACTGATCTGAAAATACTTAGGGACTATTTTATTGTTGTTTTAAAGAGGAAATCGATAAAAATGGAATACTAAAGTTCATCGTTTATGCTTAATGTAAACCTTAAATTTTCTTTCAATTTTTCAAAATAAAGTTAAAAATTAGTGTTAAATTTTAAGAAATACAATAACACTAGGCTTTTGTCGCCAATTTGTTTGACATCTGAAACATAATTGTACTATTCACCGAAGTAGGGTATGATAGCAAAAGATTTTCACATATGTACATACATTAAAAATAAAGAGAAACAAAAAAAAATTGATTTGAAACATAAATGAAAAGTAAGTTAAAGTATTTATCTATATATATAAAATTCTTTGTCCTGACTGACTGACTCACTGACTGACTCACTGACTGACTGACTCACTGAGAATCAACGCGCAGCCCAAACGGTAAAAGATAGAAAGCTGAAATTTGGACACAACATAGATGAGATAATTTCATCGTGCAATAAGACGGCGTTTTGCGAAATTCGACCTGTAAGTGGGTCAAAATCAAGGTCAAAGGTCACAGAATTGCTTAGTATGAAGAACTTTTTTGTTTCTTAAGATATCCCAACCAAACTCACAGATTATATGTTTGTTACTGTCTTTTACATTCTGACTAAATTTGGTCAAAGTCGGGTGACTATATCATATGGCTGCCATAGGAACAATCGGATGCAAAATAACCTTTAGTATGAAAAACTTTTTTGTTTCTTAAGATATCTCAACCAAACTCACAGATTGTATGTTTGGGGCTGTCTCTAACATTCCGGCCAAATTTGGTCAAAGTCGGATTACTATATCATATAGTTGCCATAGGAACAATCGGATGCAAAATAACCTTTAGTAAGAAAAACTTTTTTGTTTCTTAGAATATCTCAACCAAACTCACAGATTATATGTTTGGTACTGTCTCTTACATACTGACCAAATGTGGTCAAAGCCGGATGACTATATCATATAGCTGCCATAGGAACAATCGGATGCAAAGTGACCTTAAGAGTCAAAAACTCTGTTGTTGTATGAGATATTTTTACAAAACTCACAGATTAAATCTTCTTGATAAATTTGGACTTTTTCTTCAAACTTAGCTTTTTCCCGCCAAATTTAGCTTTTTCCCGCTAAATTTAGCTTTTTCCCGCCAAATCTGGACTTTTCCCGCCAAATCACTAAATCTGACTTTAAGCAAAAGTTCAATTGCAAGAAAGAAACATTAATACCGCGGACAGCAGAAGTTAAATATTTCCGTTTTTTTTTACAAAAAATGCTATATTATATAAATTTGTTAAGTCGGACTACTAAGGACCTTTTTTTCAATAAAGCGAGCGAAGCGAGCAGGGGACGGACCCCCTTATATTGAACTAATTTGTTAAACCGGACAACTAAAAAAGTTCTTTTAATTTTTTGCGAGCGAAGCGAAGCGGGTTGGCGAGCGAAGCGAGCAGTTTAACTTTAAGCTGGACAACAAAAGATCTTCTTTTCAATTTTGCGAGCGAAGCGAGCGGGGGTTGGCGAGCGAAGCGAGCAGGGGGCGAAGCCCCCTAGTAGCTGAATAAAGTACTTTTGGAACCGCAAACAAACCAATGTGACTGGACAGCCGGACTTGAAGGACTCATCTTTTAATGACACCTGTTCACTCTGCACTTTTCAACAAGAAATGAACTCTGGGTCCAGCATCATATCTCGTTTCATCTCATATCTCACTCCTCATCGCTTATCATGCTGATTGCTACCTCTGAGCTGTGAAAATTTATTTACTGACATAGACGAAAATTCTAAGATTGATTTCCTTATGTATGTACAATACATTGTGACCCTTCAAAGCAATATTACTAAGTAGATTTGTTAAGTGTGCCTGCCAAAGTAATTAAACGTTGCCCAAGTCGACCTTACTGGGTTCAAATTAAATGTGGCTATATAAATAAAATAGCCCTTTAAATTGAACCCAATAAGGTTGACTTGGGCAACGTTTAATTACTTTGGCAGGCACACTTAACAAATCTACTTAGTAATATTGCTTTGAAGGGTCACAATGTATTGTACATACATAAGGAAATCAATCTTAGAATTTTCGTCTATGTCAGTAAATAAATTTTCACAGCTCAGAGGTAGCAATCAGCATGATAAGCGATGAGGAGTGAGATATGAGATGAAACGAGATATGATGCTGGACCCAGAGTTCATTTCTTGTTGAAAAGTGCAGAGTGAACAGGTGTCATTAAAAGATGAGTCCTTCAAGTCCGGCTGTCCAGTCACATTGGTTTGTTTGCGGTTCCAAAAGTACTTTATTCAGCTACTAGGGGGCTTCGCCCCCTGCTCGCTTCGCTCGCCAACCCCCGCTCGCTTCGCTCGCAAAATTGAAAAGAAGATCTTTTGTTGTCCAGCTTAAAGTTAAACTGCTCGCTTCGCTCGCCAACCCGCTTCGCTTCGCTCGCAAAAAATTAAAAGAACTTTTTTAGTTGTCCGGTTTAACAAATTAGTTCAATATAAG